>JANHFP010004671.1:21857-43438 GCA_032468135.1 Calamaria suluensis
TCATGCCGGCCACATGACCACGGAGACATCTTCGGACAGCGCTGGCTCTTCGGCTTTGAAACGGAGATGAGCACCGCTCCCTAGAGTCGGAAACGACTAGTACATACGTGTGAGAGAAACCTTTTTATAGAACCTGATTAGATATTAAAAAGGACGATGAGGAATGAGAAGAGTGCCTGCTTTTTCAGCTTCAAGCACTGTATACATTATCAGACATCTTTTGAGCTTTTATAATGTAGAGTTTATCTGGTAAGAAGCTTAAACCGACAGGGCCTCGCTGAGAATGGCTTGGTTGGCATGACGATTCATAAAATGCTGTTCAGTGCTAGGAGATGTATGAGATTTTCCTATTCTCTCCATTTCCTCCTGATAACCTAGGACATTATTATCAGTAATTGCACAGAACGTTGGAAGAAGATTTGATTTTTGAGGCTCTTTGAGTTGCAGGCAGGAGAATATGAAAAGCTGCCTCAAGCTAGATTTCTTGCGGGTCAAGCTGAACTTCATCTATATGGTAAACTTCACTTCTAACAACTGAGCTGCTATGAGAGGCTAAAAAACTTGTAACAAAACTAATCCGGGTTCCATGTGCTGCGAAAAGCAATCAAATATAGTGCCACCAAGCATGCAAAATGTGGGATCATCACCCTATTATACAATAAGACCTTGTAGTATGGAAGCAGAGATAACAAGGACAGGATGGGGATGTAAGTACTCATCATGATTCCAGAGAATCAGAAGGAGCAGACCTTCCTGTTCATTTCCATTCTAATTGTAACAGTTACTTAGCAACTGTAATAGGTAAGATTAAAGTCTAGTTCTTACTTATTGAAGTTTCTGTTGCACACAGTTAAAAGGAAGAGAGGATGATGAACAGCTGTAGGCCACACAGCCAACATGTCCAAGAAAGAAATAGTCTTAACCCAAATTTAATCTCTCCTCTTACATCTGCAATAAAAAGATAGAGAAACATTACAAAGGTTTCAGCCTATTTTAATAACAATTAATTCCTACAATAATCCAGAAAATGGTGGGATCTTGCTTGTGCTTTGTTGAAATAATGTTCAGACTCTTCTTAAAAATAAAAAAAAAAAATCCCATACTAGGTGCATTCTTACATTGCACAGAAAAATGAGCCAGTAGCCTTACATAACCCTTATGCAAAGGTTGGATTTGATCAGAAAATGAATGCAACGTCTGACCCTAATGTCTATGAGTTCAAGAGAAGCATCAAGAACTTTCTAAAGTTTGCTATAGCTGTTTTAAGTCCTCTGTTATGCCACAGATCACTGCAATAAATGCAGAGATTAAAACGTTTGTGAATACAACAATGCTTTGGAGAATGCTCCTATATGGTGATAAGTAAGGTTCAACCCCCCTCTTCCTTGCAAATTCCATTAATTACTGATCAGTTGTAATAATTTATCTATTTAATTTATGAATGGTCCAATGGTTAATCTTATTTAGCTGAAGAAAAAAACACCCAATTTTGCTCCAAAATATTTTATACATAGGTTCAAAACTGAAGGAGCTGCAAACAGCACTATGGCTATTTGGCTAGGAGGAAATTTAGAATTTTGGAATGTATCATTAATTTTAACAGTTCAACTCCAATGGACTCAGAATTTTGCACCAGTAAATGTTTTAAAACAACAACAACAGATCAATGTATCTATGTACTTGTTTCTGCTCTTCCAAATTGACTTAAAATATGCTTAATAACATGGTTCCTTTTGTGACACATTTTTGCTGCCTTGTATAATTCTACTACTACAACCCTATATGTACAATCTTTTATGCTGCAATTCTATATAAAAAATAAGCTTTACTGAATCCAATAGAATTTACTCCCAGGTGAATTCATGTAGAATCTTTGCTTCTTCTGTAGAAGTATTGAAATTGAATGGCTAATAACAAAGTGACATAATGGCATAGCCAAAGTATTCTGGACCGGAGGTAGGAATAAACAATCTGTAGCATCTCAGCCTCCAAAGCATATCTTTTCAGCTTCTTAATCAGAAACAGGAAAGAGGCTATTAAATATTGGAATTAATTCCTGCTAGAGTAATTTCTTCTGCAGCTTTTTCTCCCCTACACCGTTCTCATTCAATTTGGAAAGAGATTATTTGCTTTAGAAATGTTTGGGGGAGGAAAATACTGCTGTTCCATTTTCTTATTATGAGAGGGCCAAGGTTGTGTGTATGAATGTCCTGATTTCCATTGCAGCATCTCTTCAATGATTAGCAGCCTCTTTGGTTTTTCTTAGATAACTCATTGCATCTTATTGATTTGCTGTATTTATATCATCATAAGCTTCTTGAAAAGGACAGCATTTTCCTGCCCCTTGCTTTGCTTTTTGTTTTTCCCTTCTTGGATTTTAACAAGGGAGTACTCTTCATATCTCGGATATAAAGAGTTGCTATTGAATTCAACAGAACTTTTACAATATTTAGATGTTGTGCCAAACAATGATGTGCAGACGTATCATAAGAAGCTTAGCATTCTTTGGAGAAGATTGCCTTTGGCTCAAAACCAATTTTTGCTAGTTGCAAAACTTTTGTTCGAAATGAAAGTCTACATCATTTCAATAAGCCTTAATTCTTACCTAAACCCACACATTTTTTCTTTTTTAAAGAGCTTTATTGGTTTTTAAAAGGGCAAATGGGTACAGCGAAGAGTAGTATTAGGAAATGGGTGTGGAAAGGGTCTGGGAGAGGGTCGAGGATGTGGTGGGGAAAATGCCCCCCATTTCTTTTCCTTCTTTAAGTAAACAAGCTGGTATCCAGGTATATATATTGAGTTACAGTAAAGAGTATGCTGTATTATGCAATAGATTTAAAACATATAGCTTGGCTTATCTTCACCATACTTTGGCTTGTTAGTGCTAACCAATTATAAATATTTTCCCATGTTTTAAAGTATATTGAATCTTCCTTTTCTTTCAATTCTAAAGTTAGTCTGTCCATCTCTGTACATTCTAATATTTTCAAAATTATACTCTGATCTGGTGGTAAACTTACATTCTTCCACAATTGGGCAAATGCTATTCTCACAGCTGTCAAAATATGTCAAATTAAATATTCATTCTCTTTTCTGTAATTGTGTCCTATCATTTCTAATAAAAATAATTCTGTCTTAAATTCTACCTGTATTTTAATTATCTTTTCTAGCCAATTATGCATTTTCCCCCAAATTTTTTTCGCTTTAAGACATGTCCTTCAGATATGATAATAAGTGCCTGGGTTTTGTTTACATTTCCAACAACTGTTTGATACATTTTTAAACATTTTTGCTAATCTAAATGGTGTCATGAACATTTTTCAATAGCATGATAATTCAAGGGTAATTCAAAGCACAACTGTTACATAATCTATTATATGCCTTTTCTCCCTTATATGGTATTAAGTGACAGTGGCTTCTGTTGAACAAAAGTTAGCTTTAATAGAAAAATATTTTGTTTATTAAATTTATATGCTACCCATCTCACAAGATATCCTTTGATTAAATCCAAAGGGAAGCTATTCATATTTCTTTTTTGCCTGATGCTTCAGACATGCTGGTTCATATTTTTTTAAGGTGAGGGGGTATTTAGTATTTTTTTAAAGAATTAATAAATTTTACTTGGGGCATTTTCTACAAAAAGTTAATTCACAAACCTGTTAAATTGTATTTCATCTTCTAAAACTGCCCTTCAAATTTCAGATCAAATTATAATAATGAAAAGTTCCTTAAAAAACTCTTTTTGAAGTCTTTGATATCCAGCTGTGGTAAATGTGGTCTATGATGATCAGCAGTCCTAATAGATTGGAAATAAAGCAGAAGCTTTCACATTTTTCTACATAATGTGTACATGCTACGTACTTCTACATTGAGTACATGCTCAATAATATCATCTCAATAATACCATCAGTCTGCGGAGATGGGGCGGTATAGAAATCAGACAAATAAATAAATAAATAAATAAATAAATAAATAAATAAATAAATAAATACAATGGAGACAAAGCTTTGAATATTGTCAATATAGTGATCTGAAATGCAAAATCTGTTCCAAGACATATTCTTACAATAACTACTTTAGTCTTCACAATACTCAATCTAGTGTGCAATAATGAGGAATACACCTGCAAGAGGAAATCCTTGGGTCAATCAAATACCTAAATTTAGGGGAAATCTTCCATATAAACAGAGGCTCCAAGACATTTCCCCAAGGGGGACTTTTAGAAAGATTAAAGATACCATTCCATACCTTGGCTTCAAGCTTACAATAAGCCTAAGAGTAGTTCACAGAAGAAAAGCTTTCCATCTTTTCATCTTCCTGTTATTCACTTTAGAATAACATAACAGCAAAGTTGGGAGGGACCTTGGAGGTCTTCTACTCCATCCCCCTGCTCAGGCAGCCCTGGCCTATACCATTTCAGACAAATGCTGTGTACTAATGTTCTCTGGAAAGCTTGGGGAACAGAAAAAGTTGCTGGTACTTCTGGAAATTATAAGTAGGTAAGGTTACCAGAAATTAGAAAAAAATGTGAATCAGAATTCTCAATAAATTTGCACATACTTGGTACCAATTAATTTGTCAAACGTAAATTTTTTGAAAAGCTTATTGTTATTGAATACATAAAATTCATTCTTGCCATTAGAGCTTAAAGAAAATATTGGATGTTATATCAGTTTTTAACATGCTTCTTTCCAAAATAAGGGTTGGAGAATTTGTATTTTTTTAACAACAAATATATTTTTATAATCTCATACTAATATGTGAGGAACACATGAAAAACATTGCCAAATCTAAAATCTTATTACAGTAAGTCATCAATTTAAAAGACCTTAGTTTAGTGTAATTTAGATGTAAGAAACAATTTTTTTCCTGCTAATATATCAGGTATCAAATAAATTCTATTTATTGGATTTTTTAAAAGAAATTTCGATAAATTGTATCAATTTGTATAATGATGTTAAACAATCTAAATAGACTTAATGTAAATTTGGCTATAATTCATATCTAATACATAGCTTTTCCCTGATAAATTGTTTCTAGTTCTTTACAAATCATTTATATTTAAATATTAACAGGGGTTCTACTCATATAAACCAGTACTTGTAATCTTAACTGTACTAATAATAATCCTATCAATTCTAAAACTCGTAATGATTTTAGTAGAAATTACTGCTTATTAGGCTTATTGAAAGGTCTAGATATGCATATTTTTCTTTGAAAAATAACAGATTGTTGCTGTTTAAGCATAATGAGCATTCAATATTTTCATCTATGAATATGAATTTTATTAAAATATGAATTTTAATATTTATTCCCAATATTTTTAAACCATGAATATACTTAATAATTTGATGGTCTTCATAATACATGGTCTTAGAAAAACCATGTATTATGAAGTTTTTAAAAATTCATGAAATCTTTGCTATTATACAAAACCTAAAAATAATTTTCTCTTCTATCCACAGCTACCTGCAGATTTTACAAAACTGCACCTCACTGACAGTCTCCACCCACAGGTGACCCACGTTTCATCTAGTCATTCAGGATGTAGCATCACTAGTGACTCTGGCAGTAGCAGTCTATCTGATATCTATCAGGTATGCTACAACTGTTTTTTAAATCTCATTCCCAGTTAAAACTTAACAATTGAATATCCTTGAATAACAATTGAATATTAGTGAGCAAACCTAAGCAGAATTGTGAAACCAACAGTAATTTATATTGATGACAAACAAATACAGACTATCCAAGTAATAGCAACTGGTATTGAAAACTATTGGAAGTTGTAATTCAGCAGCATATCATGGATTAGAGGTTATCTTCTTACATAAATGCTTATGTATCTATCCATTAATTTTTAAGTTACTGTATATGAACATGCTTTGGAATTTTGAAGTTGAAAGTAGAACAATTTGATTCATATCTAGTTACAATTATCAGCAAGCATATTGTGGCTAATTAAGACACTGTTGCTATTGCAGCATGCAGTAGTTATTTTGTCATATTTTGGTAGAAGAGATTATTATAAAACAAGTCTAAACATGAATCATATAATTATTTTATAAGTTTTTATGTTACTTGTCATACAACTGAGCAAACTCCGATACTTAGCTTATGGTTTTTATGGGGAACCTATTAGATATAAAATAGTAACCAGAAGTAATTTCAATATTTATAAATGATACAATATAAGCTAGATTCCCAACTACTGAGAAGGTGACCATGTGAATATAGATAGTCCTTGATTTATGACAGCAATTGAGCCCAAAATTTATGTTGCTAAGCTAAGCAAGACAATTGTTAAGTCAGTTATGTACCATTTTATGAACTTTCTTCCCTTTCTTTCTTTCTTTCTGAATTTTGATCACATGACCATGGAGATGCTGCAGTGATAATTAGTGTGAGAAATGATTACAAGTCACTTTTTTCAGTGCTGTTGTAAGTTTGAACAATCATTAAATTAACTATTGTAAATTGAGGACTACTGTAAAACCAACCATTCTCCATAGAATGTGGAGACAGCAGCCAGGCATGGGTATTGACAGCCAATCAGTATGAAGGAGTGAGTCTACTATTTTAAATATTAACTGCCCCTGTTGCTAGGATCCCCCAGCTTCAAACTGGATGGTTGTGTCGGCTTTCTCTCTGTAAATTGCTGGACTTTTATTTAGGGTGATTTTGAGTAATTTCTGCAGCATTGTGAGTGTGCTTCCTCGAGGTCGGGCTAGGTGTCTGCTCTTGTGATTGTCCGTCTCTGACACTTTTTCCCTTTACATTCCGGATTGCCTTCACGTTTTTCGCTATTTTTTTTCAGCTCATTCTCTTGGGGCTCCAAGGGAACCGCTGAGGACTTCAGACTTGCGCCTGCCATTTTGGCAACACTGTGAGCCGCCCCGTGGTTGCTTGCTCTCTGCATACTCTCCAGACTGAATTTTGCCTCTTTCACATCATTCTTGAGATCCTTTGGTGACTGGACCTGGTGAGGCTTGTGGGAAGCGTTCTTGGGGATCTGAGATCGCTGGCGTTCGATGCAGAGCAGCACCCACCATTTTGTCTGTTCTACAGTTGATTGGCATTCGAACTTCGCCTCCTTTATTCCTGAGTGATTAAATTCCTTTCTTTAGTGACTGGGAAACTCTGCATTGCTTCAAACTATTTTAATTGACTGAAAGGCACTGGTTGGACACTCTCCCTCTGAGCTTTGGGATTGCCTTCTCAGTGGCTGGGATAGCCGCCATTTTGTGCCACAAAATTTGGACGGTGCCATTTTGTGAACCTTTGGGCCTGGCAATTTCATCTTGCTGTGACAGGAACTTTGCACTCCATTTACGGACTGCAATTATTTCACTGTTCACTTATTGTGGGCCTATCTCTACATCACATACTCCTTGCTGCTGCCCTGCCCCTCAAGAGCTTCGTGTTCTACCTTAGAACCTTTCAACAAGGGCCTTTCACCAGAGCCTTGTACCCTAGCAACAATTTGTGCAGAATTGATTTGGGTGTCGTTTTTAACCTCTGCAGGCCTGCCCTTCAAGAGCTTCACACTCTTGCCCTGATAACAACTGTGGCCTCCTCAAGAGCTTTGTACTCTCTCTCTGATATTAACAACTGGGGCTTTCTCAAGAGCTTTGTGCTCTCACCCTGATATCTCCAGGGGCCTTCTCAAGAGCTTTGTGCTCTATCTAGATTTATTACAGGCATTATTACAGGAGTTTCAAACTCCATTCATCGGGACTTGCTATCTCCACCTTGCCTCTGTTTGGAGCAGCTATGCCTAAGGCCGTGTCCAAATTGAAAAGAGGATCTTCGGATTCTGACCAGGCTCACAGGGCTCAAGCCTCTCGGTCAACATTGACTGGCTCATCAAAGGCCACCTCCAAGCCTAAGCACCATCATTCAACAATGCTATCCAGGGACGAGTGACACATGGACAATGCACTCCGAAAACTCTGTAAATGGGCATCCCTATCTAAAGACGTCACTTTTGCCGAGGCAGTGTCTCCTTCAGTTGACTACTTCCAACACTGATTTATGGGGTCCTCCTGCCACACCTCCGGCTGCTGCAGCTATGCCCCAGGAACCTGTGGCTACTGTGGACATTTGCCCTACCACAAGGTTTTACCTTCACGATAACTTCTTGCTGGTGTTGGCAGAGGCCATTCAACAGAGTATTGTGACCTGTTCAACATACCAACCATCCTGCTTTCTTCCTCCCAGGTTTCCTGCTCGGAATATCATGGTTGATGATTTCCGCTTGCTGCTGAACCAGGCCTCCTCTATTGCTTCCAGCAGTTCCGGCCTGTCCTTGGACGGGGATGGCATTGTTGATGACCAGGACCTATAGGACAACAATGGCCTGCTGCCTGACCAACCAGCCTTACCCGGCTTATTTCTATCAGCGATCTTCAGGTCTCTGTTGTTCAAGGTCACTAATATAGGTCGCATGGGTTCTACCTCAAGTGACTCTTCTTCACAGCCACCTGGGGATGGAGTTGGCACCTTCTTTTCTGAACCATCCAAGGTGGTTGATGTGATTCCCATGTCTCATCTTTTCAAGGACGTGGTTCAACAACAATGGTGTTCCCCTGGCTCGGGTCCGATGCCATCCACCGAGCATCGTTTTTTCAGCATTGCAGATGTGGGCACCCTTCTACAAGTACCTCCCGTGGACGCCCAATTGCAGCATTATTGCCAAACTCTACCATCCCTGTGGATCCACAGGATGCTCTGTATCCAGAATACCAGTGGCTGAACAAATCTCTCCAATGGATCCATCAGGGCATTGCTTGGGCCATTCACTATTTAATTATTGCATTTCTATGCAATAATTTCATTGCTATGCCCTCACTGCCTCCTCCTTCTCTCGTGTTACACTCTTTTGGCTCCATGAGCTTCAGGACAAACTGGCTCCATTGGACTCCAGTGTACAACAAGACTTCAACAAACTAATTGATTCAGCAAAATTCATCGCAAATGCCACATTGACATCAGCCCATTTCGCCTCTAAATTGGTGGCATTGGCAGTGGTGGCAGTGGAATTTCTCTCAACCTGTCTGGGGTTTTTTATTCGCTGTCCTGTGTCTAAGGATCCAGCTAGATAGAACCTGATGGATTTGGCTATTTGGCATCTTCTTGGCATTAAAGCTACTCACACAGTGCCGAGTGAACAAATTGGTAAGAGTTTCTATTCTCTTTTGTTCCTTGTTTCCAAGTCCTTGGGGAGGGGGAGAGGGATGGAGACCGATTCTGGACCTTAAACGTCTGAACCGTTATATCATCTATAGGTGGTTCATTTTGCATTCTTTAAGTCTATCTTACTTAGTGTGCAGAGGGGCGACTTCCTCCCTTCCATTGAGCTCACCAAGACCTATTTACATATTCCAGTTGCTGTCAAACATCTGAGATTTTACAAGCTATTAATATGTGGAGTGATAATATGCAAAAAGACGCAGCAGAATTTAGACAAGAACTGAAAAACATGCAACAAGCCACAGCAGAAAATAAGCAGAAAATAGAAAAGGTAGATGGCAGAGTGAAAATAGATTAAAAAATTGATATATTACAAAAGGAAAACCAGAGGCTAGAGAATACTATATCAGCAATGGAATTAGAGAGGTTATCAAGATATCTGAGATTTCAAAATGTGGTGGAGGAAGCGGGGGAGGATCTGAAGGACTTAATGAGTCAACTGTTGGCAGAATTAATTGGGGTGGATAAAACCTTAATTTGGGGGGGGGGCATTGATTTGATATATAGAGTGAATTCAAACTATGCCAGAATAAACAATGTCCCAAGGGAAGTTCATATTAAATTTATGAGACGAGCTGCAAGAGATGAGGTGCTGAGGGCAATGGGGACGACGACGACACTGAGATACAGGGATAAGGTAATCGCAGTATTGAAACAGATTCCTAGAAAGATAAGGGAGACCAGGAGGAAATATCAATTTTTAACTAAGAAACTGTTTGTTAAAAATATTGTTTTCAGATGGTTGTTTCCAGAGAAATTGTTGGTATTCTGGGAAGAAAAAAAAATAAATTAAATAATTATGAAGAAGTGGAAGCTTTTTACACTGAACATAAAGATTTCCCAGAAAGTGCTGGGGCCTGGGGAGAGAGGAGAGGGGGCAAAACCAAAGGAAAGGGGGAGGGAGGAGTCCCAACAGCCTGGACCTGGACCTGGGTGGGGCATCACCCAGGAGACTAAGATCACAAGATAAATAAAGATGTATTATTTTTTTCTTGATAGAACATGAAAAAAATAAATAGAAAACTGAAAACTTAAGTAATTATTTTTATTAAGTATGTGTCATGGCTGGAACAGGAAACACCTTATTGTTAGTCAACTGTACAATACAAATGTAAAAGTATAATAACCTTAAAATTATCTTATGATGTACTATACCTTTGAATCTTGAGAAACAAGACATTGTTTTATCAAATGGATTTAAACCCCTATACCCTTTTCCTCAATTAAAAAAAACCCTAATAAAATCTTTTTGAGCAAAAATTGTTGGGAAAACTTGTGTCCACCATCCACATTACCTGTTTGACCCTTCTCCATTCTCGACATCTTCATTGGTTCCTTTTGCCTTTTCAGTAGGTGGGCAGAGCCACGTCAGCAGCCAAGGTCAAGGTGCCTCCCCACGTCCTCTGATCACTGGACTGGTGGTGGTCCCCAGTGCTCACAAAGGGCAGATTGTTCCTCGAGACTCGCAACCACCTTGTCCTGATGATGGATGCCAGTCTGACCAGTTTTGGTGCACACCTGCAGAATCAGTTGGCCCAGGTTCTGTGGTCAGAGTCCGATCTTCAGGACAACTTCAACTGGATGGAACTGCAGGAAATCTCCTTGGCCTTTCACCATTTCCAAGACCTGGTGACCGATTCTCATGTGTTGATCCTTACAGACAATGTGGCCACAAAAGCCCATATAAATCGCCAAGGGGGCACCACATTGGGTTCCATGATGAGGGAAGTCTTGGATCTGGGATGGTGGGCGGAGGCTCATCTGTGATAGTTAACAGCAGAACACATTTCGGAATGGAGAATGTGCAGGTAGACTTCTTAAGCTGAACTTTGGTGGACCATGCGGAGTGGCGTCTACGCCCTTCCCTCTTCAGGGACACTGTCTTCCGTTCGGTGTTCTGATGTTGGACTTATTTGTGACCCCAGCGAACGCCCAGCTTCCCCGCTTCTTCACCACATATTGGATGACAGGGGTAAAAGCCTGAGGACTCAATGGCCTGCGGGTATACTTTACGCCTTCCCTCCTCCTCCTCTGATTCCTCAGGTCATATGTTGCATATTGGAGGACTTAGCAAAGGTGATTCTTAATGCGCCACACTGGCCTTGTTGGGCCTGGTTTGCCAATCTGGTGGCTTTGTCTGTGGCACCCCCCTGGAGGATTTCCCAGAGCATTCCACCGCTCAGTCAGGAGACGTTGGTCCATCCGGACCCCAGATGGCTCCAACTGACCGCTTGGTGCTTTAGCAGTGTGTTTTGAGGGTGGCACATTATCCCTCCAGGGTCATTCAAACTATGCAAGATTTCCTTGGTAGACCTTTTATCTGTGGTGTACCTGCATGGGTATTTTGTCTACGCATTTGCTAGTGCCTCGTATACTTCAATTTCTTCAAGACGGCCTGGACAAGGGACTTTCACCTAACACATTTCATCCATTCTTTGTTGTGGATCCCTTCATTCCTTGTATCATCATATAGACATTAAACAATTTTTGCTGAGCACTTCCAACTTGTGTCCCCTAGTTATTCCACATTACCCAATGTGGGACTTGTGCCTTGTCATGAATTGTCTGACCAGGGAATCCAGTGAATCTTTGAAGAACGCTAGCCTGTGTTTATTGTCATGCAAGGTCACCTTCTTGGTGTTGATCACTTTGACACAGAGGATCTCTGAGATTGAGGCCCTGTCTGTGCCTGCGGACCTGTGAGTATTCCATACCAACAGGGTGGTTCTCTGTCTGGACCCTTCCTTTGTCCCTAAAGTGAATACAGTCTTCCACAGGATGCTGGAGCTGGTTCTTCTTAACTTCTGTCCGTCTCCTTCATACCTGTCGGAACGACTTTGGCACACCCTAGATGTCCAGAGGGCTCTCTGTGTCTATTTGAAATGCATGGTGCAGATGCAACGTACTGAATCGTTGTTTGTTTCCTTCCTTCTTGTCTCCATGGGGGCAAAGGTGATGTCTTCAACGATAGGCAGGTGGATTCACCAGACAATTGCCTCTGCATATAATTTGCTCTCACTTCCTTGTATGGGGATGTTGACTGCTCACTCTACCCATACCGCCACTATGACAGCTGCATGGTTTACTCAGGCTTCTTTGCTTGAGATTTGTTGGGTGGCTACTTGGACTTCACCCTCGCCTTTCATTCAACATTATCATGTGGATCAATATGCGTGTGCTGATGCTGTCTTTGCTCGCCGTGTGTTGCAACAGGTTCTGGGTGAGACTGGGACTGTGGACCAGTGAGGGGCCCGCCCTTTTGTTGGGGACTTTGGCTTTGGTATCTCCCATACCTGGCTGCTGTCTCCATGTTCTATGGAGAAAGGGGCGTTGTCATAGCTGAGACACACCTTCTCATACGTGTAGACAGCAGCCAGCCCCAACCTTAGGTTCTGGTCCTTGTTGACTGTGGGGTTTGGTTAGGCCATTTGGTTGCCTTTCTGTGGTATCTCTTCCTTTATTTCTCTTGTCGACACACCGAGTTTGTTTCTTCGTCCTTCACAAAGCTGGGGGTTTCTAGCAACAGGGGCAGTTAATATTTAAAATGGTAGACTGAGTCCTTCATTCTGATTGGCTGTCAATATCCATGTCTGGCTGTTGTCTCCATGTATGAGAATTTCCATTAAGTTGTCTGAAGGGTAGGAGACTAGGAGAAAAAGAAGAAGAGGCTGTAATAACTTCATTCTGTCTGAGGACAATCTCCTACTTGA
This sequence comes from Calamaria suluensis, assembly GCA_032468135.1. NCBI lineage: Eukaryota > Metazoa > Chordata > Lepidosauria > Squamata > Calamariidae > Calamaria > Calamaria suluensis. Next base: position 34,817 of record JANHFP010004671.1, read on the forward strand.
TGTGGTTTTAGTCAATAATAGCTACGTTGTCGTTTTAGTACAGACTAAGATTAAAACTTTATTAAATTGTTGCCCAAATAAATTTGAATTAACTAATTCAAAGAGCGGAAGGCCTGTTTCCATCCATTATTGTTCCTGCAAACTGATGATTGCATGGTAAAGTTATAAAACTAAGAGTTAATTTCTAGAAGTTCCCCAGTTTTGTAGAACCAATGAAAATTTCTCCTCTTTATCAGCAAGGAGGATAAACATCAACTGATGCTAACTAGCTCTTTCTATCTCATTGTTATTAGGAAATATTAGGGTATATGCAAATATTAAGAATATCCTGTGATTAGAACCTACACATCATGTATTCCAACTCCCAGGTCAATTTAGTTTCCAGAGTATACAGTCTTAGAATCTGATATTTGGCCATTCCTTACATGACTTCAGTAAAGAGAACTCCATTTCATCTTTAAGCAGTTTTCATGTGCCTGGAAGGTTCTCATACAAGTCAGCTGATAACTGCTTCTCTGCAATTTTAACATAGTGCTATATCAAAGGAAAACTGTTGTTATTCTTCTATTTGCAGCTATTCACTTCTTTAAACTATTTTTCATAGGATTTAGTTTTTATTTTGTTGTCATTCTTGTGAATCATTTTTGGATGTGGGGGTCAGATTAGTTAAGTTAATGTGATGTTAAAAACTAAACAAAATTCTTAACATGCAGCCCAGTTTGTTTAATGAAGGGAACAAAAATTACTTTATGTTTACTACCCTGTATTTCCCTAAAAATAAGACCCTGTCTTATATTTTTGAACCCTGAAATAAGTGTTTACCATGCACTCAAAGGCCCAATTGGGCTTATTATCTGGGGATGTCTTATTTTGGAGAAAACAGGGTACTTTTTTATTCACCCAATTTAAGCACCCAATATAAATCAGAACTTTTTATTACTAACTTATATTCAACTGACAATTTATTCAAACATCTAAATCTTTACAGCTGTTGATAGCTTATCAGTTTTCCCATACCCTATATTCATGTGGGGGATTATTTCTTGGACATGATGATGAAGTTTTAAACTGAAGTTTTAAATTTAGGGTTTGAGCATGCAGAACTATTTTTGTCATCTTCAGTATTACCTATCCCTTCTACCTGTATGGTTTCAGATTTGATAAACACCCTCTATCTTTTCATCAAAATCTCCCTCAAGATTGAACCACTGCTAGTAATGACTCCTTGTAGATTTAGTTGTTTAATTAGCTGTGAATCCATCTAACAGTAATGACCTCCAACTCTTTTTTCTCTTTTTTAATCAGCAAGCGTATATTAGGAAATCTCAGAACCAATGTGCTTTGCATTCCAAATATTCACTGTACTAGCTACTGTAAACCTGAACCCCTGCTTGATCTTATTATTATATTTAGTATATAATCAAACCAGCTAAAACTTTTCCTGACATTAATATCACTTTGATTAGACTTCAGATTTCTGGATGTGTTTCTTTCGGAACATTGGCCTACCTTATCATCTAAAACCAAACCCCATAAAAGAGGAGGTGGAGTTGCACTGTATGTAAAGAACCACTATATTGCTAGAGAAATACACGAAACCAAAAATGAAAACCTGCTAGAATGCATGAGAGTCAATATAAAAGAAAAAAAGGACAACATTGCCATAGGTGTATACTACAGGCCATCCATTCAACCAAGCTTAAAAAATAGATGTCTTTTTTGCTAACCAACTAAAAATATATGTAGAAAACACACTATAATAGTAATGGGGGATTTCAATTACCCCAACAGCAATCGGAAGATTGATTCTGCACAGTGAGAAATCAAATAGGTTTCTGACCAACCTAGATAAGAACTTTGTTGTTCAAAGGGTAGAGGAGGCAACTGGAAGGACAACCATACTGTACTTAACAAGAAATCCAAGAAGAAACTAGCATGGCTGCACAAAGATATCTCTGGCAAATTGAAAGACATAAAGGACAAGTACAAAAAAATGAAAGAGGGATACATAACTCGGGTAGAATATTAGCAGATAGCCAGAATCTGCAAAGATAAAGTCAGGAAAGCAGACACTCAGAATTAACAAAGACTTGCAACAAAAGTAAGAGATAATAAAAAAAAGTTTCTTCCAACATATAAATAATGGAAAAAAAGTTGGTCAGCTAAAGAGAGAAAACAGCAAGGAAGTAACAGGCAACAGAGAGAAAGCAGAGCTGCTTAACTCATTCTTTGAATCAGTCTTCACGCAAAAAGAAACTATAGCCCAACCTTCCAAAAACATAACTGTAACAGAGAGACTAGAAATAAAAGTTAAAATAAGCGAAAAAAAGAAATTGTAAGAGAACACCTGCCTGATCTTGATGGATACAAATCACCAGGACCTGACTGAAAAATTCAGGAGCCCTGGGGAACTACCAGAGGACTGGAAAAGAGATGATATAGTTCCCAGCTTCAAAAAAGGAAGGGAAAAAAAACAGACCCAGGAAACTACAGACCAATCAGCCTAACATCATACCCAGGAAAATACTGGAAAGATAATTAAAAATAAAACAGATTTGTCAACATTTAGAAACAAGTAAAGTAATAACTAGAAGTCAGCATGGGTTTGTTAAAAACAGATCATTCCAAACCAGTCTTATTTCATTCTTCAACATGATGACTAAATTAGTAGACCAGCAGAACACTGTAGACATTCTTAGACTCAGTGGTGAAATCCTCCACGGTTTGCCACCGATTCGCTGTGTGTGCATCTGCAGTGCGTGCCAAACACGTGCGTTTGCATGTGCAGTGTGCAACAAACACTGTATGTGCAGTGCACGCCAAACGTACACTTCAAGCAGAAAAAAGAGGGATCTTGGAGTCTTAGTGGACAACCAATTAAATATAAGCTAACAGTATGTGGTGACAACCAAAAAAGCCAGCGCAATCCTAAATTGAATTCTATTTTTAATTAATAAAATTGCAAAAAATAAACTCCCATTTTTCTTATTTCTCCACAGTACTTAGTAATTTGTGCTGTTTTGTGCCTGGGAAGCTATAATTGGAAAAATCAGAGTGAGATGGGCATTGATTATGGGTTGAAAAAATGGCTGAGAAATCCTAGAAAAGGAGCATTGGGAAGAATGAATGGAAAGAGCAGCTGTCAGGCCATAAAGCCAAGAATGAAAAATAAGTGTCTGTACAGCTATAATAGTGGCAAGATGTGATGTCTGGGATTCTTGTTCAGATAGGAGGGGATTTTGGGCTGCATGTACTGCCACTGATCTAGAATACAACATCAACAATAAAACCTTTCAGGGTTGTAGATATCTTTAACAACATCAACATAAATATATCTCAAAAATAAAATAAAATTGATTTATTGAAATAGAATCTGTTGCTTCTGAACCTTCACTGAAGTAAGTTTGGTCCTTAATATTTACAACATGTTGGGATTTTTGCTTTAGGACTTATTTTTGGCAAACATATATCGGAATAAAAAGTAATACACCAAATGCATTAATTTAATGTTTTGATATCATAGAAAGCCTACAATCCTTTGTTCTAAATTTTACATTACCATTTTAGGCCACAGAAAGTGAAGCTGGTGACATGGACCTGAGTGGATTACCAGAAACAGCAGTAGATTCTGAAGATGATGATGACGAAGAAGATATTGAGAGGGCTTCTGACCCTTTGATGAGTAGAGATATTGTTAGAGACTGTCTAGAAAAAGATCCAATAGACAGGACAGATGATGATATTGGTAAGCTACCATTGACACCAAAAAGAAAGAAAGGAGGATTTAAAAACAAGAACTTGTGATGAGATATTTTCTGTTTCAGAATTCAACTGAAGGAAATTATTTCCACAAATCAAAATAGAATTAACAAAAAGTAAAGGTGTAAAGGTTTCCCTCGCACATATGTGCTAGTCGTTTCAGACTCTAGGGGGTGGTGCTCATCTCCGTTTCAAAGCCAAAGCTGTCTGAAGACGTCTCCGTGCTCATGTGGCCGGCATGGCTAAACAGCAAAGGCGCACGGAACACTGTTACCTTTCCCCCAAAGTGGTCCCTATTTTTTCTACTTGCATTTTTATGTGCTTTTGAAAGTGCTAGGTTGGCAGAAGCTGGGACAAGTAACGGGAGCTCACCTCAGTACATGACATATGGGATTCGAACCGCTGAACTGCAGATCTTCTGATCGACAAACTCAGCTGCCTTACCATGCTAAGCCACCGTGTGTCTGTATCCTTATGTGGCCACAAGCAAACTAACTTCAACTTCCCTTGAATCCTATTGACTCTTTATCTAGCCTGTTAGTTGAGAAGATTCCCTGCATAGGCATCATTAGCAATAAATCAGTTTAATTGGAACTTCATATGTGGACTTGATCCTTCACACTGGACATCCAGTCTGTATTAAACCGAGCCATTGCAAGACAAAAAAAGAAGGCCTGGTAAGCACAATTAAAAGGCAGGCACCTCAAAGTGCAACGCTTGAATTCAGGATCACGCATGATTGTGACAAATTTTAGAGTGTGCAAACTTTGAAGCAGGTTCTTGAAGTGAACACTTTTAAGTTGTACCTGCTGTGAGCAGGGTAATATTAGATTCGGAACTCTATTTCCAATTCATGATTTTCCTAAGTCATGATTCTAAAGTAGTATTTCTCAACTATAGCAACTTTAAGATATGTGGACTTCTGCTCCCAGAATTCCGCAGCCAGCCATGGGGCTTGAAGTCCACAAATCCTAAATTTGCTAAGGTTGAGAAACACTGTTCTAAACAGAGTTTTGTTTTGTGTTTTTTGCATCTTTGACTAGATTCAAGTCTGTGGTTAAAATGCTTCTCTCCCCTCACATTAGTTGAGTTTCATCCTCCAGAAGTAGTTTGACTCATGCCTTTGCTTTTTGGGAGAGACGGTAGGGAGCCTTTTTTATTTCCTGAAGTGCTGGAATTAAAACCCACTTGAAAATCGTTTTAATTACAGGAGCATCGTGGTGCAAATGGTTTTGATTCTGTAAAACAAAAAGGAAAAACAAGCACATCATTTTCTGTGTAACAGGGTTGTTTCATCAGATTAGTTGAGGCTTGCCTTCTTTATATTGCTCAGGCTATAGAAAGGGGAAGATTTAAATAATGCATAAACAGCAATTGGAGTACCTGAAATGGCCTTACGGTAAGGCACATATCGTATTTTTTTGAGTATAAAAAATGAAACCCCGTGAAACCCCCTATCCTTCCGCTTATAGCATACCAGTCCCGCTTTTCACGTCCATTTATTGTAACTCCTCCCTGTATGCCTTTTAAGAGGCCACTGGCTACACTTTCCAGAGCATTTCAACGGCCTGGAACCATCCCTCCCAACTTGCCTTTAATGTTGCATTAATGTTGCTCCAAGAATTTACAATACATACTTTAGTAGAAACCACTCATACTGGAGGATTGTTTACTTGTGAGTAAGGTACCCCAGTATTTAGTTGTATACCCTATAATCTTGCTAGATTGTTGTTATATACTTTGACTCAGATTTGAATTTGTTTAAAAAGCAAATCTGCAATACATCAAAAGTAAAACATAAATTTACCTGCTGTAGTTTCATTCATTAGTCTCAAGCAATTTAAGCCCGCTACTTGCACTGCTGCTATAACAGATCTTCTCTCGGCATCAGTAAAAAAGCTTGGGATCTGTGGAAAAAATGTTTTCTATTAAATTAATTTCACCATATTCATCTTTCTAATGAGTTTTTTACAAGTGGATTATGCCTTACAAAAACTTAAATTATAATCCTGAAATGTGCAATTTAAATATATTTGTGCCAATTAATCCAATATTTCAGTATTAATAGTTTAATTAAAATGTATAGATTACACATATTTCCAGTGGATTGTATTGTGAGTTCCAATGGATTGTATTGTGATGCCCTAAGTCAAATTAGATCTCAATGCTGCAGATATATATATATATTGGCTGTACATATTTCCTATTTCAACTTTTGCTTTTCCACAAGATGCCAGGTTGGGAAGAGAAAGGGAGCTGAGTAGCAGTCTATATTTCAATAATGACGGGTTCATGAATAGACCTGTACATATATGGGTAGTTCTTGACTTACAGCCACTATTGAGCCCAACATTTCTACTGCTAAGTGAGACATTTGTTGAGTTACCTTTGCCTCATTTTACAATTTTTCTTGCTATAGTTGTTGAATGAAAAACTGTGATTGTTAAGTTAATAAGTTAAGCAACTAACTTAACAGATTCACTTAACCTTGTTACATGACATGGCTTTTTTATTGACTTTGCTTGTCAGAAAGTTGCAAGATATGATTATGTGACCCTGGGATACTGCAACCATCATAATAAAAATATGAGTCAGTTGCCAAGTATCTGAATGTTGATCATGTGACCATGGGGATGCTGCAACAGTTGTAAATATGAAAATGGTAATAAGAGTTTTTTCAGTGCCATTGTAACTTCAAATTCAATGTATATGGATTTCATGATGTGCTGGCCACAAAACAATGAGAGGGAGGGGAGCAATGTGAATTACTTACTTTGCCTCAAAGCAACCAATTTTCAACACATGTGATGAACGTCCTAAATCTATAAGTTTGAATTTGGACAGACTTCAGCTTATCAAGTATCTACTATGTATGCAACTACTTACTGTTTACACACTTTATTATCAGTAATTGAGAAATCAGAAAAGAATATTTAGAAAACAAAACTTTTTTAGCTTATAGTTTAATGTTATAAGCTGCCCAGAGTCATGAGATGAGTGGCAAACAAACCAAATCAAGTAAACACAGTTATCTTTCCAGGAACATATTGTAAACTAATCATTCCAAATGTTATATGACATTATTACTTTATAAGTATATAATTATAGTTATAAAAACTTACGGAAATGACACAATCTGCTACAGGCTTTTTAAGTGTGCTTTCTGATGTCTCCTTAAGTTTAACTAGTAGCATACCAGTAACTTGTTCAATAGCAAATAATCTCTCTTCATCCAAATAACGTACCTAGTTTAAAAACACCCAGATAAATTAATACCGAACTAGAATACATAGTAGGCACTCGTGTTGACAAGAGATATTACACTCATATTTTTATTTCCAGCTATTTAGCGAGATATTTTAGAACAGGGGTCCCCAACTCTCAGGCCACAGCCCACTACCGGCCTTTGCTTTTTTAGAACCAAGTGGTGTGAGTGTGAGCAGCTCCACTTGCATGGGCAAGTGTGTGCATCTGCACAGCTCCATTTGTGCAAGTGGTGAGTGCCTGAGCCTGCCATTTGCACAAATGGAGCTACACCCATGTGTTCGACTGCCACCCACATGTAACTTCCCTCTCCCTCTTCCCCCTTGGCAGTCTGCAAAGCCAGAAAGGTTGGGGAACAGTGCATTAGAAAGACCAGATCTTAAAATTTATTGTTCTGTGTATTCTGACAGCAGGCATCATAAGAGAAGGTTCTATGCTCACCTTCACTCCTACACTCCCATTAGGTAATTTCTGAAGCTCATATGGCAGTTTCTCTTTCTCAGACTTTATAAAGGGATCATTAAATGCTCTCCCATGCAGCTTTTTAAATCCTTGTAATGTATTCTTAATATTTGTGATAATCTGTCAAAACAATATTAAGGTATTAATTTTGCATGTTCATATTAAAGTACCTTTCTGCTGAATAAAATAACTTTTGAAATAATTATAAACTTAAGTTTACCTGACTTTTTGCTGCATTTCCAATAGTCCGGGTTTTGGATCCCAAAGATATGCAAGCTCTAAAAAACAACAGATACTCTATAAATGTGCACGAAAACATGAAATTGTTAACTATAGGGCTGTGAAAGATTCATCAATCTGAAAACAGAAAAAATGAGTTTGCAATCCTTGTATATACTAAGCATAGTTATATATATATATATAAATTTCAGTCATGTCTACTAGTCTGGGAAGTTTGCCTACATAAGTTAAGCTTGATTCAAAACAATGAATATAAAACAAATACAATGTTTAATAATGGAAAGTAATGATGGTAAAGGAAGAAGCTAACCTGATTCCACAGACCAGAGAACCCAACCACGAATCATAAGCAGCCCCATTTTAGAGACAAATCTAATCTCACCAATATATTTTGACCTTCAGAAAATAAAAACTGACAATAATTAGAGAGGATGTGTTTGTTGACCAGGTGGGAGGAGAACTGACCTATTTCTTTAAAAATAACTTGAACAACGATACTACCATACAAAATATTTGAGACACCACCAAAGCATTTGTGAGAGGACTGACCCTGGCTTATGGAGCAAAAAGGAATAAAGAGAAGAGGAAACAGCAACAGGAGTTACTGAACCAATTAGATAAGTATGAAAAAGAACTGCAGATAAACGCAGATAAAACAGTTAAATTAGGAAGAGATTTGGCCAAACATAAATTAAATTTGTTAAATCAGGAGGAATTGGCAAGAAAAGTAAAAATGACTAGACAAATATATTTTGAATTCGGAAACAAACCCAGACAGTGGCTGGCATACAAATTAAAAAAAGAAAAAGAAGATAGAATAGAATTTTTTTTTTTGAAAAAAAGTTTTATTTTAAAAAAATTTCAAGTACAGACAAAAAATTGTTTGTTCATATATAT
>JANHFP010004679.1:33274-45959 GCA_032468135.1 Calamaria suluensis
TCTGAATGGACGTCCTCCTCCCCCCCGAAAGGGCCGTTTGCCCGAGGAATACCTCCCTCTATTGGGTCTGTCATAGGGAGTGGCTCTATCATAGAATTGTGACCTGTCATGGAAAGGTCGAAATTGATGGTTAAACGCGCCTTGGGTCCTGGAAGATCCTGAGGCCCAATCAGCTCCACGAAAGGAGGAACGTTTGTTGGCTGTTCCTGGTCTGAACTCCGTCTTTCGAGCGGAGGTAGACAACATCACCTTCTTCTTGTCCTTGTTTTCCGTCAGGTAAGGCTCCAGGCATTCTCCAAATAATGCCTTGCCATCAAATGCTGAAGACGCTAGACGAAACTTCCGACGGGCGTCTACTTGCCAAGATCTGAGCCAGAGCATTCTGCGTGCCCCAATGGAGGAGGATATACTCTTAGCCGAGAACTTTGTTGAGTGTAGAGTAGCATCTGAGGTAAATTGAACTGCTGCCACAATTTTATTCAGATCCTGATGCAGACGGTTGTCCGCTGCCGACACTTTGTCTTGAAGTTCCTTCAGCCAGATGAGGGCAGCTCTGCTAAAGAATGATGCTGTCATCGAGGACCGAACGGCCCAGTCCGCACCCTGGTGAGCCCGCTGAAGGAAGTGTTCTGTTTTCTTGTCCTCCGGGCGAAGACCTTCTTCAGGTTCCCCTGGTACTGAAGATTTGGACCATAGAGCGAGAACCGGTGCATCTACCGACGGAACTTGTAAGACGGAAGCCAAATCCGGAGCCACATTATAAAACCTTTTCTCCAATTGCGAGGGTGGAGATGGCGCTGAGACAGAAGACCACTGCCCTTTAACAGTGTCCACAACAATAGGAGGAGCGGGAATAACATCCGCTGGTGTATTTTTTAGCGCAAACAGGGACGCCTTAAACGGTACTGACTTGTCTGTAGTTGTTTTATTTTCAGATGATCCCATGCCCGTAGTGATGATGGCCTTATGGAGTAATGATTTGAATAAGGTTGGTGGAAAAAGGCCTGCTGTAGCCGGTGGTTCCTGAGGAAGATCTTCGTCTTCCGATAGGCCCACTTCTGTGTCTTCTTCATCATCTCCTAAGGAATTACATTCCATAAGGTCGTGACCCGATTCCTCATCCTCCATTTCTAGTGATTCTGAACGGTCGGGTGGAGCATGCGATACGTTCTTATCCACTGTAGGAAGAGACAGTGATGAGGATTTCAGAGCTTGCTGTAGAAATTTGGCAAACATCTCCTGCATGGAAGCAGTCAGTGTTATATCCGTGGAGACGGGTGTAATTGTTGATAGTGCCTCCAATGCTGGCGGTTCTGGTGTAGTAGGTGCAACCTGAGCTACTTCGCCAGTTGGAGGGTTGGCGTTAGACGTAGACCAAAGAGTCCCGGTGTCTATGTGTAGAGGGATCTCCCTGGGAAGATCTCCCGAAGGTGTCTGAGGCCTCTGTGTTGCAGTTTGGGGGTTGCGTTCCGCATTCCCTAACTGTGGTCCCAGGCTTGTTGCCTTGTCATAAGCTTTCTGCAATGCCTTGTCTAATCTCCTTTCAGCTTGTACATCAGCTTTAGATTGATGTGCTGATTTGTGCCTTTTTGAAGAGGTTTCCTCCGCTGTGGCACAATGCTTGGTTTTCTTTAATGCTTTAGGCATATTGAGAAGAAACCCGAAGGGCCTTTAAATAAAGGTGGAAGAAAGAGAAAAAAGGAAAAGAAAAAATAAAATTAAATAAATAAATAAATAAATAAATAAATAAATAACGGTCCTTGTGGCACTACCTCAGCCCCTATATATATATGTATGAGTAATTCCAGCTCCCTCTGAGACTGGTAATATTGGGTAACGAAACTTGAGCCGCAGCACAAGTTGACCCTTAATTTATTAACACCTTAAGTAATCCGGTGTACTGTCTGTGATTTCTGATATAAATATATATATCCATCAGTTTTTCTATGAGATGAGAAAGTGAAGAGGAACCTAACCTGGACCACAGCCCAAGTCGATTCCTAGCATGCTGCAGCATGAAATAATCCTGGTTTGGTTCTCATGTATATATGGTCTAAATAACAAGATTAAAATTGCTACAGGCAGTGGGGTATGGTTAAGGTCGGTGACCCAACCTTGACCCAAAATGGATGCCAGCCCCCCACGTGGTTGCATGCATCCAGGAGCCAGGATGAAGCCGAAAATGGCCGCCCAGAATTTCTTGGAAGGAATTTAGAATCTTCCATATGTCCCCAGGGGTTCAGCCAGGATCGCAATCCAAGCTCGTCCCCTTAAACACCGATCTATCTTGAAAGGGGTAGCTCGGCTAGGGTCGCAACTCAAGCCGGCTCCCTTAGAGGCACGGTAGTATATTCTGAAGAAAGGGGACGGGGCCGCTCGGCTAGGGTCGCAACCCAAGCCAGCTTCCTTATGACGCGGCTGCCTCTTCAACAAAGACGCTCGGCTAGGGTCGCAACCCAGGCCGGCTCTCGTAAGCAAACGTAGCTCTTGTTTCCAAAGGTCGCTTGACTAGGGTCGCAACCCAGGCCAGCTCCCTTCTTTCGCGGATGCCTCTTCCAATTTTAGGGGCTCGGCTAGGGTCGCAACCCCAGCCAGCTCCCTTCTGTTGCCGATATGTTTTAAGGGCGCCGCTCGGCTAGGGTCGCAACCCAAGCCGGCTGGTATCCGAGGCTCCCCTACGGAAGGTCTGGGAGAAGCCGCAGCCTCGCTCTGTATATTTTCACCCGCAATCGGCAATTTCAAGCTTTCCCGCCACAGCCAGGGAAGCGCGATTGGCCCGTTTCCTCCGCTGTAGAGAAGCTCCGGCTATACCAGCTGGAGCGCTCTAGCGTAAAAGGACTCTGATACGATCTAGCCTCAGCTAGATCAGCAGTTTGAAATGACATTCAGCCAAGAACAAAACCAACTTAACTAAAAACAAAAATAAAAAAGAAAACTGTTTCAACTTACAATTTGTTGCAATAATAGAATAATGCGAGGAGAGAGAACTCCGAGCTGCTGTCCAGTAGAACGGACTGAGTCAAAGCTGGGGATTCTGGGTAACGAAGGCGGGGTTTAATATTTTAAATTGATTGACTCAGTCCGTCTCAGAACAGCCTGGCTCAACCCACTCACTCTGGTAGATGTCTCCAGAGAAAAGGAGAATAATGTAAATCATGTATCTGAAAGGAGAGAATTAGATTAAGAGGGAGGAAGAAATTTGAGAGAATTTTCCAAGGCTGAGGAGAAATTTGAATTTGGTTAATTTCCGTATGTTCTAACCATGTTCACCAATCTCAATAGTACTTCAATAACTGTTGTTGTTATGTAAGTCAATTTGGATTCAAACAATATTTATTTTATAAATAGTAATCTACATTATTACTATTATTAGTTTGATTAGTATCAGTTGTCTTTTTATAATCAATCCAGACCATATGTAAATTTGTTTTTTACCTTTTGCAATTCTCCAAAACCATTTTATCTCTCAGACAATTATATTTAGTACCTCTTCTATTCTGATTATTTATTTTCTGTTTACTGAAAAGATGTTACTTTCTTATAAATAATTTTGGATGTTGTTCACTACTATGTCAGTGAATAAGTTAGACATATTTAGGCAAGCAAGTTTTCAGCTTGTAGTTTCCTGGTATTGTCTTTTATGCTGAATCTTTTTGAATCAGGTAAGTTTACCAGATATTAAACAGTTGCTGATGTTTCCTTTATGCAATACTTCATTAAGCTGTTGAACTGAAATTGAATGTAAATTACTCAGATATTTGAGCAAAAGCCATGCAATTGATCATTTCCAGGAGATAGTGTCGAGACTCGATCCGCTCGACTATCTACCTGCAGTGGGGGGGGGGTTCACGAGGTGCGGTGGTGGTGATTGTGGCATGGAGGGCTGCACCGGGAGATTGGCAACAGAGCCTGGGCACAGAGAACTGACGCTGGCGGTGATGACGTCATAGGAGGGGGGTGTCCCTCCCTACGGTGAAGCAATGCCATGGATTGGTTGTGGAGGGGTGTGTGGTAAATTGAATACTCAATAGTAAATTGAGTAATTAAATTAAATTAAATTTTAATGTTTATTGAGATTTTTAATTAATTTTTAGAGCCTTGGGTATTGGGTTTTTTTAAATTTTAAGAACAATGTTGTTTGGTTTTTCTGGTTTTAATCTGGCTGTAAACTGCCCCGAGTCCTCGGAGAGGGGCGGTATATAAATTTAATAAACAAACAAACAAACAAATAAATAAATAATACGCTATTTAGCCCGGTTAATTCTGGTGGGGCCAGCACTGTTATTACCCTTTTGTTGTCCTGGAATTTCGTTTGCTGAATTCCCTTCAATAAAGTTTATATTTTCATAAACACGGATTTCTACATTATTGGGGTCGAAGCAGCAAGCTGAGGCACAACAGAATAACAGCGCTCATTTTCTGTGCCGAGACAACCGGTACGAGTGGAAGTTGGAATGGGGTGTGCCCAAGCGGGGTGGGAGTATCTGGACGGCCAGGAGAGAACGGACGGGCAAGTAACCAGGATTCCGTGGTGGTGCGAATAGAGGAGGAGGAGCGACCTGGCGAAGGGAGAAGTCAAGAGCAACAAGGGGATAATGGGGCTCGGCTCTCTGGAGCGTGGGGCACAGTTCCACACTGGGGTGGCCTGTGGCCGGTCGGCAGACATCCCCGTCATTTGTGCCCCCGTGGGTGCTTCCTTCGCTCCTCCCGTGGGGCCCCAGGGTGGAAATGAGAGCCGTGTGCAAACTGCTGAGGAGAGGGGACGGTCGGTGCTGGAATCACTAAGAACTAATTATGGAGGTTTGCCGGAAGAACCTGGACCAACCCCTTGGAACATTGGAGGGTCCCAGGCAAGCCATCCAGCGGGAACTGGGGGAATGGTCTCTAACATGTTAGTCACGTTATACCCCACTGTTTCCACCCCGGCAGTGGGAATGGGGTCACAGGCTCTGGGGGGGAAGGAAATGTTGAACACCCTGGCCTGGGTAATGGAAGCCTCGGGAGGGGTCAACAACCAGTATGGGCGGCTGGACTGGCACCCCAACCGATTTGGGGCCCTCCCCCCTCCAGGCCCACTTCAACAGAAGCCCCAAGCGGTTATCATTGTTCCTTGGCCAAGCAATTGGACATATCGACACCTATGGCTCATTATATCCCTCGCACTGGACTAAAATTGCGGCCATATCCGCCATCATGATCGGAGCCGCGGCTGAGTGGGTGGCAAGACTCCATCATAACTGGGCGCTGGAGCTGGCCAATGTGGGGTTGTTCCTGGAGGCATTGAAGAAAAGGTTCCAGGATGACTCACTGGATGATGCTGTGGAGGAAGAGTTGCTAGGGATCACCCAGAAAGGCTGGCCAGCTAAGGAGTACATGGCGGAATTCCGACAAGTGGCCAACAATTTACCACACTGGCCCGATAGATTGCTGGTGCACCATTTTAAGAACTGTTTGGATGCACCCCTGAGAAAAGCTTGCATCTATCGTGGCATGGGCCCTGTTTTAGATGAATGGACCAAGGCAGCCATCAATCTAGATATTAATCTGAGGGGAGTACGTGGAAGTACCATTGGAGGGAGAGGAAAGAAGTCAACTGGAGGGGGAGATTCCCAGAAGCTACCCGAGTCATCATCGGATTGGAGGATCAACCTGGCTCTAGGCCAACAGCCGCTGTTCCGGTGCTACCGCTGTGATCAACCATGGCATACACCATTGCTAACATAGCTTTCAACTTCATCAGAGCATCACAAGCCTCTCCCCCAAAACATGGGGGTATCCATGAAATGGAATAGATTTTATTATATGTGGATAATCTACAGTTAGATTCACTGTCTAAAACTGGTGGAAATTTTATACTTCAAATCCTAACTAAGAATCTAAGAATTATTAATGTAGTGTCCACAAATATAGGCACTTCCAAGCAAGGTAACTTTTTTTTGTAAAATTAGGATTTTCAGGTTATATCATTATTAATAGCTTACTTTTAGCCATATAAATGAATTGCATAATTTGTATAATGGAAGAAATCATGGGAATTCAAGTTGCACACATTGGGTAGTATGCAGCCTTACTCATATTTAGACTACAGTGATGATTACGTCTCCTTGATTCTGATGGGTCTCTACTACTACAGTGTTTTTCCTTTCTCACCACACTTCTTTGCTTTCTGAAACTTCAGTAGTGTATTTCAGTAGTATACTACATACGGAAATATATTGCTACAGATTCTGGCTAAATACCCATCTTTAATTTTTTTTTTCACTAGAGAAAAAAAGTATTTTCATAGTTTAACTATTTTTGTGGCGTAGCTTGATTGCAGGTTGTTTTTAAACCAGATATATAAAGTGATGTTTTCAAATAGGCAGATAATATACAGTATACTAGGAAGAACAAGCCAGGAGATGCAAAATGTTCAGCTTCTGTGCAAACTGACAAAAAAAAAATCAGCGTAGGAAGAAAATGTTTTATTCAAAAGAGCATAAATTATACAGTCTTACAAACTGAAATTAAGAGAAAAAACATAGTTTTGAATAGAATATAAATGTATCGAATAAGCACTTTTGATATTTTGTGATTGTGAAGCCCCTATTGAAGACATTTTCTCTCAAATAAGCAACACAATATTTTGGAAAAATGAAATGTTTTATTGAGAGAGTCTGAATGTGGCTGTTCTAGCATTCTACAACATATTAATACAATTTGTCAACATACTATAGTCTTTGGAATTATTAGATAGACAACTCAAATTCATAACAGCTTCCAATATAACACAATCCATGCGAAAATTCTAGAAAAAAATCAATACAAACTAAGTAGGTTTCAAATTAGCAATTTTTATGGAGAAATGTTAAAAGTATATACAAGTTTCTAGAAATGGATAGGCAAGGCATCAGCCTTGACCTCTTCCAACTGCCTGGGATACATCTTACATCATTGGGTGCCCCGATCTATAATCCTTGAAAAGTACAATAGCATTGGCAAATGAGCTGTCGAAGGAACCCCTGAGAATTGGTCTTGCTGGGCTCTTTCTTTGCTTTTGTTTGGTAGAGACTCTTCTTTGTTGCTGAGTTGATTTGGGGCTTTTATGTATATTTAGGCATACCAGAGAAGTCCCATGAGAGAAGCTACAAAGTATAGAATGGTCTCTTTGGACTAATTGTTCTCTGAGGGCTTTTATTGTCAGAGAATAAATAAATCCCACATGTGGACAAAGCAGCCTTCCACAACTTGGAGAGGTCATACTCTGCTGTTGTGAGAGTTTCAGTGGCAACACAGATGGAGACAATGGGAGGTAGGGAAAGGTTGGGCTATTCCTTTAAAATGCTTTGGCTGTGCACAGTATAGGCATAAGAAAATACAAATTGAAATAAGCCTTGGCATATAAAGAGTAGTAATTGGTCAACATAAACAAGTGTAATAAAATCCCTCTTAAAAGCATATAGAAATGCATCGGTATGTAGAGAGAAACAATCCACAGAATTCAAGAGTTTTATGACCAAATACCTATCTGGATCAGATGGTATTTCATTGAATTTAGTAATTTAGAGCAGAACTATATCACATCTCATGTTAGAGAATTCCTAAGTCCAGAGTCAGCCACTGAGAAAGTCCTCTCTCATGTTCCCACAATACCTCTAATGATGCTGCAACTGAGAAGAACTCAATGGGAGATTTCATTTTTTTCAGCTTAGTTTCCAACAGTGCATAATTTATATAGACACATTTTTTTAAAAAATATGTGTTGTATAGCATCTAGCACATCAATAATGTACATCAATGAAATAATGACCAGTGTTTTGCATCACGCCAAAAAAAGAGATGACAAGCCAGTGTTAAAATAAAGAAGTCACATGTTTCCTATAACTATTCCCAGTCAGTGATATGGCTACAGCTTTGAACTAGATAAAATTTCTGAATTCTTTGTAATGGGGTCCCTGACTACATTGCAGTAGTGTGAACAGAATGCAACTATGCAAGTCGTTTACTATTATGACCACATCTGATATTAACAGGAACAGATACAGTTGTGCTCTCCTGGCCACTAATGAAAAAGGACATAAATGCTCAAGGCTGAATCCAGGGGGACACCCAAACTACAAACTTGAGCTTCACTCAAGAAAGGAACCTTTTTCTTGATCTGTCTTCAGATTACCAGAAGGACTTCATCTTGGTGTCCATATTAAGCTTCAAATTATGTCCTCACTCAGCCCCTGCTTGCATATGATATTAATTTTGGGTAGGTAAATGAAATGGAGATACAAAATTCAGTTGATGACCTCATAATGCAGAGTTATGGACAGCCTCTCCTAAAGTTTCAAATGTATGTTAATTGCATGGGGGGGAAACCTTGTAGTTCAATAATACGGGGAGGTCAACAGAATTGAAATAGCAGGTGCAACCAGAGAAATCAAAGTGCCCCTGGTTTTCACTTGCATGCAGCAAATGCAACACCTGTTAAAAAGAAACGATACTTGTTCACCGACACACACATTCTTGACTCCTTGTGGATGCCACTGCTCAGTGGACACAGCACTAAACAGTATTTTCTAACCACAATTTTCTGAAATCTTTAATCTAGAGCCATGGCAAATCATTGCCTTTAAATCCCATTCTAGCCAGGTTATTTCAATGTATAATATGGTAATAAAAAGTTAACAAGGTTACCACAGAAACTAATAGAAATGCATTTCCTTTAATCTGATTTTAGCATAGATTATTCATCAAGGTAGCCAAAGTAGGCTCTGGATCTTAATGAGAGCTAAAATAAATGGAAAGAAATACAGATAATCCCCTCAACTCTGATAAAGCTGCACTCCAGTATCTTGTCCAGATACAGAATGTTGGAGAACTTTTATAGTACAAAAACACATATGCCCCTACCTGTTCCTGAGATGCATCCAGATAGATTTGTACTTGCTTGCGTTGTGTTAGTGATGAATGGGTTGTATTTAGAGACATTTAGTTTTCCACATCCCATGCTTGCCAAGGACTCTGTCCCAGTTGTCACTGTCTGTCCCTACCCTAGCGTTGAAGTTACCCAGAATAACAGGTTTGTCACTAGTGGGAATTATTCAAATAATCTGGTCTAGGTCTTGTAAAATCTTATCTTTGTCTGGATATGTGAGAAGATCGACTTATCCACCAGAAACACTTATCCTTCCCTGAACACTCCATACATATTTAAATCAATCTAGACTTCGTCATATTTATATTAAATCCAATAACTCAAGTCCTGTCAGCTTCTATGGATTACTTGAAACATGACTAGATTTTATCCATATTTCTCGTATGTCATGAAATGAGGGAAAAGAAAGGCTTTTAGGAAGCAGTTGATTATTATGTTTTTTAATCCCTAATTTATTGATCAGAATAAATACATTCCAAATTAAAATTCTGAGTCCTCCTGGCAAATTATTCTAGTTTAATTAATACCATTTGCATTGATTATAAATGATACTTATTGGATAAAGTTTGTCAGTTAACCATCTTTGGCTCTGTCTGAATTCCTTGCAAACGGCTGGAACATGACATAATATACATTACTGACTGTTGCATTGCTTGCCTAAATTTGCAAGAATATCCCTTGGATTCCTATAAAAGGCACATGAGGAATGCACCCTCTTTCCTCAGAATCAGCACTGGGAGAGGCATGACTCCCACAGAGACAGGTGCCACAGCTTGTCCCTCTCCTGAGTAGGAAAACACTTAAAAAAAAGAGTAAGCAGAAAACTGGAGAAACAGAGAAAGAAATTGCTGCGCCTGAGCTTGGGAAGGGAGGAAAGTATAACACCTTTCCAACCATTCTGATATCTGATATTTGGTATTACCCTCAGTTACCAAAATGGAGGCAGATCCAAAGGGGAAAAGAAAAGCAAAAAGGACTTTACCTTGGAATTGATACAATCTCTGATAATGTTTTATTTTCCAAGACTGGGGTGTATGAGGATGGGGTGGAAGAAGGGGCTGAGATTGCTAGTTACATATTTCAGTGTTGTGCACTCAGGAAATGGCATTAGAGCAAGCAGAGCAGTTATTTCATTGCTATTGTTTATTCACTCCCAAAAGGCAGCAAAGTGTAGGAACTCTGTCTCTTTCATGAACTGGAGGTTAGTAAGAAGCAAATGACCACTGAGAAAGCCCTTTGGAAGACAAGGCAGGTCAGCCAAAACTACCAAACTGCTATGTTAGTGCAGAATGTAGGAAGATGCACAGATCCGTAAGATCTGGAGGAGAGCATGTTTGAGAGATCCACCCTTGGGCTCTAACCTCCTAAATACATAGTCTTTATTTAGATATTGTAGAGCAAGGATCCCCAAACTTGGCAGCTTTAAGACTTATGGACTTCAACTCCCAGAATTCTCCAGACAGCATAGCATAGCTGGCATAGCATAGCATAGCTGGCTGGAGAATTCTGGGACTTGAACTCCACAAGTCTTAAAGCTGCCAAGTTTGAAGACATCTGCTGTAGAGGAGTAACCCTTTTAATTACATATCCCTCCCATCTATGCAGAAGTGATTATTTAGTACTCATATGCGTCTGGAATATAATGTACATCACGAGCTCAAATCACCATTTTAATATTCTCGTTAAAGACTGATTGCTACTGTTCAAAGCTGCTGTTCCCTTTATTTCTTTATTCACCCTGATTTGAAATGATTATGTGTTAGAGGTGTGGGAGGGAATCAGGTTAACTACTCATAGTAAAAAGCCTTTTTCTGTTTCAATCAGAACATCCCTTGTTCTAGTGTATTAAGAGAGATAGTTCACAACATTTTAATTTTATACTAGTTCTGCTGACTGAAATGGATGTCAAGAATGATTAATAAGCAGTTTTCTTAATAGGTACCAAGAGAAAGCAAGAGAGTTTTCAACGACTTGAACAAAATTGGCTTTCCCCTTTTGACTCCCATTCGTCTTATGACTTTTTTCCTCAATTCAGTGTAAATCTGTTGATTTGCTTTTCAACTGTTGCTTATGTAGTACTATATACTGAAAGAGTACTTAACATTTGAAGAGGATGTTGGACGTTGTTAACACAATCCAGAAATCTGAATATGGGGATCAGGTGATATCACTAGAGATTTTCTTGAGCCTTTGCCTGCTATAAATTTCCCAGATCTCTGATTACCCTCTGCTTCAGCATTGAAGAAAGAGACAAGATTGACCAGGCATTTTCTATTCTTAATTCCAAAGTATATAACAAGAACTTATTGGCCTACAAGAAGGACCAAATGAAGAACAGAATGGAGGCATGGGTAGACAAAGCATTACATGGCCGGAACATTAAAAAAATAGCAAGGAAAGCAGATAATAACAAGACCTGACAATGGCTAAGAGAAGGAAAGTTGAAGAAAATTTCTGGGTGACTAATTCTGGCTGCACAAGACCAAGCCTTAAGGACAAATGTATATAAAGCCAGAATTGAGAAAATGGCAACAGACAGTAAATGCCACCTATGCAAAGAAGCTGACAAAACAGTAAGCTGCTGCAAGAAGATTGTACAGATCAACTACAAGCAGCAACATGACAAAGCAGCAGCAATGGTGCACTGGAAGATCTGCAAGAAATATCATTTGCCTGCAAGCAAGAACTGGTGGGACCATAAAATAAAGAAGGTCATAGAAAAATGAAGAAGTTAAATAAATGCTGTGGGACTTTAGAATTCAGACAGACGGGCACCTGCCACATAACATCCCAGACTTAACAATTGTCAATGAGAAAGACAAAAAAGGCTGGATATTGGATGGGGCAGTACTTGGGCAGCAGAACAGAAGAGAAAGAATTGGAGAAGATAACAAAATAGAAAGCATACAAATGACTGGCAAAGGCAAGCAAGAGTAGTACCAATAGTAATAGGAACCTGGGGTGCAATCCCAACACAAGTGGAGCACCACTTGTACACCATTGGCATTGACAAATTCACCATCAGTCAATTGCAGAAGGCAGCTTTACTTGGAACAGCTTCCATCCTGCGACAATATCTGTAACACCATCAAACATCCTGATCTGTCTATCCTAGGTCCTTGGTAAGAACTCGAAAGGTAGACAAAAATGCCAAACCCAGTCTGAACATCTGGCTGACTGTGCAATGATTTATTGTTGTTGTTGTAAAATCATACATTGGAAATTTGTCAGGAGTTTGGGTTCAAATGCAGCAAAAATTACCAAGAACATCAAATTGATAAAGTTCTTGAAAATGAACAAATCAAGATGTTATGGGACTTTCAAATCCAAACAAACATCTGGTCCACAACATGTGTGATATCTCTATTGTGGAAAAGAAAAAAGTCTGGTTCATTGATATTGCAATACCAGGTAATGCCCGAATTGAAGAGAAACAACTAGAAAAAGTAATGACATATCATGATCTGCAAACTGAAGTTGTGTGATTGTAGTGGAAGAAAACAATTACACCAATAGTAATGGGAGCCCCTGGTGCATTACCCAGGAATACCCAAAGGGTTGCCTAGATAAATTGAAATTTTGAGCTTATTAAACCTGAATATTTTGACTTTGCAAAAAAGAAACAAAAAACAAACAAACAACACCTTACCTGGAACTGTCTATATATTCAGACGTTGGCTTAATTTTTATTTTTTAAAAAAAATCATTATATTTATATACCGCCCCTCTCCGTGGACTCGGGGCAGTTTACAGCCATTTAAAACAGAACAATACAGCATA
>JANHFP010004679.1:65768-77235 GCA_032468135.1 Calamaria suluensis
GAAGAAATATCCATCTGGTTCAGTTCCAAGTGGGGAGAAAGACACTGGGAACATGGAGGCTGATTGGAAAGATGGTTGATTGATGAACAGGACCACATGGGTTTGAGGTCATGGGCAGCTAACCACTATGGAGTGGAGAGTGATGATTATTTATACCCTTTCTTGAGCCTTGCCATTGAGCTTCCTGTTCCTGTGTATTCTATTGGCTTCTGTCAGACTCCAATGAGGCTATGCAGGGGTCATAGCTGAGATTGTCTGAGCTCCCAGGTTTGGTTGAAGCTTAGAGGGTGATAATGTAATGAAGAGGCTTGTGTTCTGAAAGGGTATTGGGCAATTTATATTGTGTCTTAATGACTTTGTCCTGGTTTGGACTTTGAGTGAGGGCTAATTCCATCACCCTGAGGCTGAAGGTCTTTTGTGTTGTAGATAGGATGGCCCAGTCTTTCTTAATGACACCAAATATCTGCTGGGGGCAGGGAGCGTGGGCTGAATTTCTGTCTCCCTTAAGATTTCTATTTCTCTTTTAGGGGAAATATAATATTCTGCCTTTTTAAATATTTCTCAAATATTTCATTCTTCTAAGAGGGGTGACTTCCCTCAAAGGATTCCATACAAAAGGTGCCCCGACAAAGGTCAGAATATGCAGCAATAGTGCAGGTATTCTTAAGAAAAAAACTCATAAGAATACCATGGATTAGCATTAAAACAAATAGATCACAAAACAAATCAATCCAGATTTCTCAAACCATATTTGTTGCTGATGACTGTCTTGAGTAGAAAAAGAGTAGATGGAAGAATATGTCAATGAAGACTCAGTCATCCAGATTGAGGATAATAAAGGGTACCAAATAAATCAATGTGACTTCATTGACATATTGTGATACGTTTTGGGAGAAGTTCCTGAAGTTGGTATGGCAAAAGTTGGTACATTCCAATGACTCTCTAGCTCATTGCCTAACTAATTTTTTATTTTGACTTCCTGGATGGGAAGCAAAATCTCTCAGTTTAACAAATTTTGGTCTAGTTGCCATGATTCAGGCTTTTATATTAGATGTAAAAATGTGTAATTCTGTTTTTTAATTCTCAACATCCTACCACAATGCAGTATATGGTCAGTTTGTTAGAAGAACAATTTAAACCTTGACACTTTTAGTATGTCAAAGCTGTTACCTTGCATTTCAAAGACTATGTATATAATGTTTTACAAATCATGAAGAATGCCTGATTTTTCTTTTTTACTTAATTAGTCTTAAAACAGTTCTCTCTATTGGGGACTGCTTTTAATATATTGTATATTAATGCTAAGATTGACCAACGTTATATAGACCTATATGACTTTGGGGTGCTTGTTTTTGGCTTGTTTGGATGCAAAAGACCAGCGACTGGTTGTCTTTTGAAAAATGAACAATAATTTTTATTTCCAGTTGTTGGCTCTTACTGGATGAGTTTTCCACCACATTTCTCTTTCCACATTTTCAAATATGGTCCCTAAATATGTAAAGGAGCATCTTCACATATGTTTGGATTCCCATCAGCAAGCAGTTATTCAGGTCTGACTTTAAGAGCAGCAATAAGTATGCAGGTTTATCCTTATTGCTTGATATTGAGATGAGCTATATGTTAATGGAGGATTGAGAGGAGCAGACGACTGGAACAGATGAGAATAGGAAATGAAGTGTGATAGGTAATGTGTGATAGATAAACTAGATACCCCTTTGGAGAGCAAAATTAGAGGACAAGTAGGAAAGGAAAAATTAGAAGCCTAGATAGAAAAGATAGGAGATTAACATCAGGATGTGTAACTGGATGAAAGAATATATGAGAAAAGAAGAAGATGAGATTGTGAGAAGCTAATGACTGTGAACAGAAAATGTATCAATCTTCAAGAATGGCAAGACGTACGTAGATAAAAAACTATCTACCTGGATAGCACCATACCGTTCCCAACCCAAACCTTAATTCACAGATTAATTTTGGCTTTCCACTGGAGCTAGACACTAGGACAATGATGGTGAACCTATGGTATGCGTGCCAGAGGTGGCACACAGCGCCCTCTCTGATGGTACGCAAGCAGTTGCCCCAGTTCAGTTCTGTTGCACATATGTGCATGCCTCCTGCCAACCAGTTGGTCTTTGGGTGTCTGCCATGCATGCGCGGGAGTGCTGCAGGGGGTGCACACGTGTGGGGGTTTGTGGGGTGTGTGCACATGCATGGGGGGCTGAGGGCATATAGGTAGTAAACTCATTAGGATAGGTAAGAGAGGATTTCTTTCCATGATAGAATGGTCTTTCATGCCACATTTTAAAGAAACCCACAGAAAAAAAGATGACAGTGAAAATGGTTCTTGACTAACATTTCACCAACATTTTCCCACACATAAAAAACACATTGTCTTGTGTGGAATAACATTCATTCATATGCCTCCAGCTCAGGATGAAATACATTTCAGTTCCCATAGGGTATCCACTAAGTACATTATCATCGAAACACCTATTGCAATTGAATTGAGAGTGGGTGGGTGGGAGCTAGTCAGTGATAAATAGCCTTCTATGAGGCTCATTCATTAGTACTGATCTTTCTCTGAGGAATCCCAGAGTTTTGTGGTTCATGGTTTAATAGGGAAAAGGAAGTATATTGTACTGTATATTGCATGTATATTGACAACTGCATGTTATACATGTATTGGGCATAAATCACATATCTTTAACAAGTTATGTCAAGCTGACATAAGCTGCTTCAAGATACATCTCTGGTCCTCATTTACTGCAGTACTTAGCAGCTTGTTGACATACACTTTAGGTTTCCTCCCAACTCCTCCTTGAAATGGAAAAACTATAATCTTGCTTGAAGACTCAGGGAAGTATATGGTGGCAAATGCTGGTGGTATTTTCCTTCCAACAGCCTTATTAGTTGAACAATCCTAGTTCATCTTCTTACTTCACATTTGTGGTGTTCCAAGAACAGCACCAGCTGAGACATCTTGCTGAGAACTGGCAGTCTGGGAACTGGCAGTACATATGATCAGAAATTATTTTCTAAAGGGCAAACAACAAGGCAGCTTTGACTCTGAACATCATAAATACATAGAGAAAACAGATAGTTAATGACTTTCCTAGCATCTTTACTCTGTTTTTCCCCTGCCCAGAATTAAATCCTCTCTAAACTGCCTACTCCTCTCCTAGGTTTACTTCTGGTATGCCTGAATAAAAAGCAAGTTATGATCTATTGATTATTAACAGCAAAATGGAAGATAGTTTAGCACTATAACTACTCAACATATTCTATTGATCAAAATTGCAACTTCCTGGGTGCTTTTTATTAATGTTTTTTAAAAAATATTTCAGTGCTTAATTATACACATTGCTGTTCTATGTATTTCTCCTTAATCAGTACAGCAAAATTAGTTCATGTTTCTGAAAACACACAATATAGCAGATGTTTAATCTTTTATTTTTCAGAGTTAAATGTTAAAGAATTGGATGAGAAAGTATGTGATGAATCATCATGTAAATATGGGGGTGTTTGCAAGGAAGAGGGAGAGAGTTGGAAATGTGTATGCCAAGTACAGGTAAGGATTTTTCATATTTATGAATGGACATAAAGTGAACTGAGATCATTATAAATATGTCACGCTGAGAATTTGAACCTTGGAAATACATAATGTGGTGAGGCATATTCTTTAGAATTGAATTAGTGTCCTTTTCTTTTTTGACAAAGAGACAAGGAGAAAGACTTTCAAGCATTATGGCCAAACTTTATTTTGTTTGCAACTGAATTTGCTAGGCCTTTTTAATTTTATTATTATGATGAAATGTGATCTTATCTTTTAATATGGAATGTATACTTTTGTTGCCTTAATTAATTTTGTACCATAAAAATATTTTTATTAAAAAAATTAGTAGTATATTTTTAGAAGCTTAATATAAATATAAAGTGAAGAAATGCAGTATTCTTTCTTACTGTGCTAATACTACAAATAGTTTGATTTACAAGCACAATTGAGCCTGGAATCTGGTCATTGAACAAAGTGGTCATTAAGTGAGATAATACATGATCACTTTGCTTAGTGACCCCAATCCTAGTTGTGGCTGTTAAGCAATCACATTGGCCATTAAGCAGAACATGGGTCATATCCATTCAGCGTCTTTGTAATTTCAAATGGTCACTGAACTAACAGTCATTAAGTGAGAACTACCTGTAACTGCAATATGTTTTGGGAATGTTGTTGCATAATTTTATAGATGTGCATGCCTTGTAATTTGAATCTTTAAATATTGACTTCCATTTTGATTTCTAGATTGATCCCTTTACCTTGTCCCTTTCTTCAGATTAATACATATAAATTGATTTATTTACATATCATCCTTTACATTGCAGATTGGTCTAGCCTAGACCCTAACTCTTTAAAATGTGTCAAATATCCCAATGATATAAAGTGTGTTAACATGATATCACAATAACATGATGGCATCTTTGCAAAACTGCCTTTTTTATTTTCAAAATCCACCAGACATCTGCTGAAGAGTAATTTGCAAAAAGCCATTTTTTCATTGAAGTTCTCTTCCAGTGCTATATCACATAGGTAAAAAGCACAAATTCATAATGGTACAGTATTTGTGAATGTGTGAATACATTCTTTTTAGTGAAGAAACCTGTGACATAATTTATTAACTGACAAATAAACCATTTAGGAATGCTAGATGTGCCTGTGTATTTGTGTTTTATTTTAAACTCTTTTTAAAAATTATTCTAACAAATCCCATGGGTTGTTTGTAGTTTAATGTGTGTAATTTCTAGATACCATGTTTGACAAAAATGCTGTTTCCCCGCCAAGTAATTCTATGAATTGAGAGAAAACTTTTTCATTCCCAGAACAGAACAGAAGCTTCTGAGCTGAACTGAGCTGAAAACTCAGGAATATGCTGAAAATAAGGGATGTCTTTTAAAATTAGGTCTTGTTTGAGAGAAATTGCTTGCCCTGTGAATTTAACACTTTTGGCAATGTTTATGCAGAGCTTCTGTCTTCTGTCCTATTCAATTATTACTTACTTTGGTCTCAGTTTAGTTTCTTTCTTACGCATCTCTTCTTAGTGCAAATATCTCTCCCTTTTAAAAAAAGTGGATCAGTGTTATTATTTTTGGCTGTTTCTGTTGGAAAGATGGAAGGGAATGAATGTGTGTATTTTTTGTAAATTTACATGTAAATGATTTGAGTGGATGAGGAAGAATGCTTGGTATATGCCAATCAAATAATTTTGTTAATATATCTTATTTTATAAGCTAATAATTTTATTAGTAATTAATTCTAATTACCTCTCTCCTTTACCCTCCCTGCCCTGATTTTATCTCTTTTTTTTGAGTCTTAAATTCAGTCTTCTCTTTTCATGTAGACATTTTAAATTTGTGAACTTCTGCTACAGAATTATTTTAGGTTGTATCTATGCATAGATTAACATAAATTTATTTATTTCCTTCCTTCCTTCCTTCTCTCCCTCCCTCCCTCTCTCCCTCCCTCCCTCCCTCTTCCTCCCCCTCTCTCTTTCCAGTGTCATACAAATTATATTCCTGTTTGTGGTTCAAATGGAGACACCTATCAAAATGAATGCTTTCTCAGAAGAGCTGCTTGCAAGCATCAAAAAGATATAACAGTGGTTGCTAGAGGGTCATGTTACTCAGGTGAGTTTGTGTCATGATGTCATAATGTACATTTCTTTAGTTGCCTGCCTCCTTTAGTAGTTCAAAGTTTTGGATTTAGTTATAATGTCCCAGAGGTTGAGGCAATGAAACCTGCTCCAGTGTGGCCAAAATGAGTTTGGAAGAAAATACGCAGTGGGTTTTTCTTCTTAGTTTTTGAGGGTTCATCAGTTAAAATTATAGAGGCTTAAAGGTTTTGCAATTTAGATATCCAAAATATGTACTCTAATAGCTACAACGTTTCGCTTTGAAATGGGTTGGAATTTCAAAGACCAGCAGGGATTCTGTTCTTTGAAACAGAAAACTGGCAACACTCCCATTATTAACTTGTAGCTATTTAACATTTGATACATTGTTAAAACTGCTAAAAACAATCATAATTTAACTCATGGGATAAGAGAAAACTGAACAAAACATTTAAGTTTTATGTAGAATAAGTGCTAGGAATATCAATAGCCATGCATTAAATTTAATTCAAAGTACAGCTTATTTTATTCATTTTTGGTCTTGTTTGCTATCTCAATGTTTTATTTATTATAGTGGTACATTTTATATGTGTGTTATTCGTAATAGTTAGATGTGAATTTATGATTTTTAGAGGATTATATAAAAATTCAGTGTGTATTAAAGTAGTGGGTTTTTATGATACAGTTAGCAATACTTACAATACTCTACAGTATTTATAGTCATGCAAAATATGTATATATATATTTTAAAAATCTTCATTATGGAATTATTTATAGAGAAAAACATGAGAGAGACATAGAGAGAGAGGGGGAGGGAGGGAGGGAGGGAGAGAAATGTGTTCCATTTATTGACCTGACTAGAGATTAATGTAGAGGAATTTATATGTATAGAATATTAGTCAAAGTCATTTTCAATTATTTTAATTATGTTATTGCATTTAAGTTTACTCATCAATTATTATTGCACAATAATAAACGGACTCGTATTAAAATATCTATTTTTGTGTAAATATTTAGCAGTGTTAAATCCTGTTAAGTTATTATAGCTGTTAGTGTTCAGTATTTAATTTATGCATGGTTGCAAGATGATTTTAGAGTATTCTTTTTGCTATATATTTGTAACTTTGTTGGCCTAAAGAGATATGCTCTAATTAAAGTTTAAACTTGGCTTTATTTGTATTTGTTGAGCTATCACCACAATCAATCTTTGATTACAAAATAAAATATTTCCCCATCTATTTTTCATACCACTTTCATCTTCTTGTGAATTAGATTACAGTTAATCTATTATTAATTTGAGCACCTTTTGAAATGAGAATAAATCAATAGGCTTTCAAATGTACTTATCATGATAAAACTGCAATTTAATTGATCTCAATAAAATAAACATAAAGAGTCTCTTATATTAGAAAATATAATAAAATATTGCTGTCCCTTCCCCCAGTGGATTAGGGCAAGATAAATAAAACTGTTTAGTTGGGGTAGAAAGAAGACTGAAATCTGGTGAGTTATAAATGAAGCAGAGTGGAAACGGGTGTCTACCAACCTTTCTCCTCCCCCAACTAGTTTAAATACTATTTTAATTCTTGACTATGAAATACACTAACTGGCTGGCATCCATATACTAATGGGATGATGAACCAAGTAGGCACACAGTCTCTGACAGTTTCCCATGGGTATCATTAATGTATGCTATTTGAATACAAGCCTTGATTTTTCTTTTATTTTCTCTCTCTGGCAAAGTTGAGTGCTGTTTGTTAAGCTGCTTTGTTTGGATCATTTGCAATTTGGATGATAAAATAGAATGGATTAAATTCAAGTAATATAATTGCCTAAAGGGAGAGTAAAATCATGCTCACAGTTCATTGTAGCTCTTTATTGACTGTGTAGACATTTCAGCTAGATTTTGTTCAGCCTGGTGCCATCTAATGGGATGCATTGGCTGGGAGACTGAAAGGATATTTTATAGATGATACTTTTTCAAAACATTAATCAGTCTCTCTTCTTTCCTTCCCCGATATTGTAACTTGGGTTAGCATTCTTTGGAGAAGATGGAAACCATTATGCAACCTTGCATTAGGTCATAGGCAGGGATGGGTTTCACTTACCTTTGCTACAGGTTCACTCACACTCACACACTCACAAGAGTGTATTTGATGATGTCCGGGTGGGTGGACGGAGCCTTCTGCCACAACTGCTACCTGTTCACCTGAACCGGGGCGAACTGGTAGCAACCCACCACTGGTCACAGGCATCCAAAATTATAATACTTTGTAATAACTGAAATTGCAAGGTCTTCAATTTGAATACACAGGGAATTTCTGAACCTTGTACATGAACAACGAAGTCTAATGCGCGCTGTTAATCTTCTGAGATTTGGCCTTTTTAAAAATTAATATGTTTTTAAATTTTTCTGTAGTTCATGAAAATTAAGGGTGTTCTGGATGCCATGGGGTCAGTGCATATTGTCAATTTCTGCTGAGATTTCTGTGTGTATCTAGGCTGAATACTTAAAATACTTCTTACTGGTTAATTTATACCATATGCATTTGAAAATTACAGTGTCTTCTACAGAAGAAATGTAAAGCAAGCTCAAAAGCTTGCAACTTTCCAAAGCCAAATAACAATTAAGATTACAAATCAGTTCTTACTATTGATAGACATTAAAACTAGGAGG
Source organism: Calamaria suluensis (assembly GCA_032468135.1). NCBI lineage: Eukaryota > Metazoa > Chordata > Lepidosauria > Squamata > Calamariidae > Calamaria > Calamaria suluensis. The sequence goes on from JANHFP010004679.1 coordinate 74,106, forward strand.
CTTTCCATACACAATATGAGCATTCAGTTTTTGTCAATAGGCTATGTTCACTTTTAAAATGCTTTTAAAATATTTAAAATGCTGCTTAGCAGTGTTTGCTTGTTTGATAGCTGTGTTCATAGAGATATTATTTTTCCTAAGATGTTAAGAGAGATAATGTTTTATTGTTCTTGTTATTTACTTTATTTTACTATTATTGCAATAACCTTATGAGTTCATAACATTTGGAATATTTTATTATCACAACACTTTTACTGTTAAAACAAAATTCATTAGTACCTGTGACTTCTGCTTGAAAGTTACTCCGTTGCCTCAAGTAGATGTGAGGTATGAATTTTTAATAACATTCTTGGGAACTTTATATTTTAATATTCCTGTGCTTATACGAAGAGATGGAAATTTTGCAAAGCTTTTAGCTGTGAGAGAAATTCTAAAAGAGGGAAATGAATGATATAACCAAAAACAACTAAATATTCCATGATACCTTAAAGCTATAATGCAAAACTTATGACTTCTTTGATGGCTGCTAGCATCAGTTCTATGGTCCCAGAATAGACAAAGACAAAAATTGGCTCTTGGGGGAAAAATGGAAATGTGAGGGGAAATAAGGAGTGGATATGTAAGACAATCTTTTCTCCCTTTATAAATTTTCAACACTCCACCTAAATAGGCTTTGTTCCTGTGCACTTTTGTAGTGTAGCACTAACGAACATACCATGCAGGACACTACAAATGGCATAACGGTGAACCTGTTGCCCTAAAGATAAAAGAACTTTCATAACCCATCTTAAAACCTAGCTTCTTAAAAAAGATAAACATCAACATCAATTCATGGAACAGTGCGGCTTCTGGGTATCATTCATTTTAATGCAAATAATAATAATAATAATAATTGTTATATTAGTCAAGTTTTTGTAATCTTAGTGTTGATACACACTTTTGTATTCAGATTATTTATCCTTCATTATTTAATTGTTCAGTATTTCAGTGTGCCATTCTAATGCCGATCACAATATTAGTTGAGCATATATAGCAATACCATCTTTCAGCATCTATTTCCATCTGGTTATTGCTTTTATTCTATTATATAAAAATGTGCATACTAATATCCCCCCTATTTCTTATTTATAACCTTATTCTAACTTTTATTCAGGCCACCATTATTAGTCCTAGACCTAGTTGCTGGTCCTAGTGTTGATACATGTGTTTGTATTGGAATATAATTTTTCATTATTTAGTTGTTCAGTGTTTCAATGCACCATTCTAATGCCAATCACCATATTATTTAAACATCCAAAATAATACCATTTTTCAAACTCTAATCTTTCCATCTAGCTATTGCTTTTATTCTATTTTATAAAAGTGTGTATTCTTATTTCTACCTCTATTCTGACTTTTAGTCAGGCCAGCATTATATTAAAAAGGATTTCCTTTCCTATCCATAATCTCTTGCCCGTTTTAATATTTCAATTCTTACTCGTTTTTTGGCTTGCCTCTTGGCTCTTTATCTCTGTCTACATCTACATTGTTCAGTCTAAATATTTTCCCATCTCTTCCATTTTATGCTGCCAGGCCTCCAAGATGTCTGCCCAAGCCCCTATATCCCTTTCAAAAGTAATCTTCCTGCTTATCTAATTTCACTTTTAAATATCTTAAGATACTTTTTCTTTGATTTGTTTCATCAGTCATTATCTTCATTCTATGCTTCTTGTCTTCTTGCTTTATATGGTGATTTGCCTGTTCTAGCTTTTCCTCCATTCTTTCTGTTGCCTTCTCCTTTTCCTGGACATTTTGAGCTTTATTCATTGTCCCTTGTGAAGTATTGTCTGTTTTCCCATCAAGGCCACATATTAGGCTCTTTATCTCCCTGTTATTTTTTTTGTCCTAGTGTCATTAATATTCTGGAACATCAATGCAATTTCTTTTAAAATTCCACTCATTTCCCCTTGATGGAGCATCTGGTCTTATTTTAGTAAATCCCACTCTTACTCAATAGTCCAAAAACCATACATTCATGCCTAATGTTGCTCCTCAGAGAGTACAGTAATCATAGTTCATTATATCCCAGGATCTATCAATCAGTTCCTTTTAGGTAGTCCAGGATCCTTGTTCTCACAGTTAAATCTCCAGTAGTCATAAAATAGATAAATATAGAACAGTAGGTATCACCACAGTCCTCCAGTTGCATGTTGTTTATTTCTTTTATCCAAGTTTTTTTCCCAAACTTGTACAGGTATGGTATATTTTCCATTCATCAGTAGGTGGTGCCCTCCACTTAGGTTTCAGTGTCTCAAATCTGACAGGTATTTAATTCAATTTTAATTAAATTTATAGAAGCCAAGCCAGTTATTTAAGTAGATAGTACCAGCATTTTAAAATGCCTTTCCCCAGCCAGTACCTTTCCAGTTTAAAAGTCCAATTTTTTTATGTTTTAAAAGTTTTTTACTTTTCTTCCCTTAGTTTCTTTTTTCTTCTGGGATTTTTCTCTAAGTAGTTATTCACCACTTTAACAGATAGATCTAAGAATCTCTTTTCCTGGTTGTTTTCCTTTTAGGGTTAAGTTCTATGTAAAAAAGGAATAATCTCATCCAGTTCCAATCAGTATTCATCTGCACCACTCCTGTGCTTTCTTTGTTCCTTCTACTGACCCAGCTTCACAGCAACCATGATGGCTGCCTCTTCTCATCATGGATGAAAGGGGGAAAAATACCTGGGTCAAGCAGGAAATATTGCAGATCTCTGCGACCTGCAGGGTGCCCCTCTTTTCTTCATCACCCCTCCAAGGTGGCTTTCACTCCATTCAGAGCCGTCCAATGGTGAGAATTTGGTGCAGGAGCACAGAGACCTGCTCCTTTCATTCAATCTTGCTGCGATGTCAGCTGGAAAAAAACTAGCACATTTTTTAAAGTTTGAAGTTGTGTAAAGCTATCTAAAGTTGCAAATGAATGGTGTTCACTACAACTTGCTAATCAAGTTGTTATAAGTTTATTTCTCTCTGGCTGCTCGCAATTTGTGTTGGCAGGGGGGCAGAGCTCGACCCCTGGGCCCCTAACGTGGGGTTCCACAGGGGTCGGTGCTCTCACCCCTCCTGTTCAACATTTATGTGAAGTCGCTGGGCGAGGTCATCCGA
>JANHFP010004679.1:81334-99037 GCA_032468135.1 Calamaria suluensis
ACGTATATATCTATATTTATTTATGTATTTTATAGACAATAGGTATCATATGTGTATTTCACAAAAAGCATATTATAACGATTGCTAAATATTGCTGGATATATGTTTGTACTTGAATGCTAGTGTTTATATATACTAAAGACAGTACAATAATTTAAGGAAGAGATATATAACATAACATATACATATACATGTACATGTATATATGCATGTATGCATGCATGTATATATATGTTGTGTTATAACTGGGGATATTATATGTTATAGTGGGGGTATTATAACATCTATTTGGAAAGGAACTTCAAGGAATTAGGATAGGATAGAGACTAAAAGAAGAGAAGAATACGGATGGATATATGGTACTGTGGGATTTTTTAAAAAAATATTAAGATGATGAGTATGACTACCACAGATATAAAAATGGGGGGGTAACCTTGACAATAGCTTCCCTGCCAGGACCATGTTCAGCAGAAAGCATGTTGGGAAGCGAGAAATCAAGTTCCACTGTGAATTTGCAGAGTATGCAATCAACTTTGATGGCAATACAGGAGGCAATGATGAAGATGCAAGAGGTAATGGCAAAAAATCATGAAGAATTACAGAATAACAGAGTTGTAGGGGACCTTGGAGGTTTCTAGTCCAAAAAATCATCAAAAATTATATGGGAGAAGTGAAGGGAGAGATACGCAAGTTAGACAATAGAATTGGCACAAATGATAAGAATTGGCAGGAAATGATAACAAAAAATGAACAGATGATAAGAATGATAGAGGGTAAAACAGAACAAGTAGGGGAAAAATATAACAGAAAGCAGACTGGTGGGAGTAAATAGAGAGTTAGAAGAGGCCATAATAAACTTAGAGATGGAAAAAATCAATGTTCTATCTTTGATTCCAAAATATTGTGGAAAGTAAGGAGGAAGAGCTTCCAGAATTTTTGGCAGAACTCCTAGTGGAACCTCAACAACAACAAAAAGAAGTCAAAAACAAGATAGATGAAGTCTATAGAATACACACGAACTATGCACGTAGACACAAACTCCCTAGAGAGGTGAACGTAAAGTTTGTGAGAAAGAAAACTAGAGACGAAGTCTACAGTAGAACAAGAGAGGATCGCCTGATTTACAAAGGGAAAGATATTATAACATTAAAACAGATACCGTGAGGAATAAGGGAACAATGACAAAATCACCACTTTATGTCTAACCAATTGCTAAAATACAAAGTCATGTTTAAATGGCTCATTCCTGAGGAGATGCTAATAACTTGGCAAGAAAGAAATTTCATATAGACTTCCTAGAAAAAGCACAAGAATTTCATGACTATTACGTAAGTGGGGAGGATGAACAAGACAGCAAAAGCCAAGAGGAACGGATTAAAAAATTGCGGAACAAGACAAGGGAGAACAGAATGAAACAAAACGACAGGAGAGAAAAGGAGCCAGAACAAGAGCACAAACTGAGACAAGAACAAGGAAAGGACTAAAACTTACATATAGACAACATGATGGAAGACAAAATAAGGATATTTTTTTAAACATCAATGGCATCAGTTCACCTGCTAAAGAAAAACAAACATTAACACGACTTCAAAGAGAAAATATGGATATCATCTGCCTGCAAGAGGTCCACATTAAAGAAAAAGACAGTATTTTTTTAAAATGCCCCAAACGTGGAAAACTGTATTCTGGGAGTTGAAGTCCACAAGTCTTAAAGTTGCCAAGGTTGGAGACCTCTGTTGTAAGGAGTGAGTGCTCTACCTTACTTTTTTTTTCAGGAAAAATTTTCATACAAGGAAATTTCAAAATATTATTGCTTAATACTTCTCTTTCTCTTTCACTATTTCAAGGGAGTGCTCAAATATTGGGACATACAATTTGACACAAAAACAATTTCAAAGTGGAAATGCAGTTACCAAGACTTCTGAAGAATAGATTAGTAATCCATATAAATGGAACATAACCAAACAATTAAAGGTAAGAGTGGGTTGCTGTCCAAGCAACAAACTTTTAAGAGGTGACTTTCACTCTACCAAGTTTACTTAATAGCGTAAATTTAAAAAAAAACCCAGAATAACAGAGTTGAAAGGGACCTTGAAAGGTCTTCTAGTCCAACCCACTGCTCAGGTAGGAAACCCTATACCATTTCAGGTAAATGGTTGTATAATCTCTTCTTTAAAAACTCCAGTGTTGGAGCACCCACAGCTTCTGATGGTAAGCCCTTCCATAGGTCAATTGTTCTGTCAGGAAATTTATCCTCAGTTTTAGACTGCTTCTCTCCTTGATTAGTCTCCATATCCATTGCTTCGTGTCCTGATTTCAGGTGCTTTGGAAACTAGGTTCACCCTCTCTTCTTTTTGGCAGCCCCTTTGATTTGGATCACTGCTATCATGTCACCTCTATTCCTTCTTTTCATTAAATTAAACATACCCAATTCCTGCAACTGTTCATATGCTTTATCCTCTAGTTCCCTAATTAACTTTGCTATTGTTGTTTTTTGTACTCTTCCTAGATCTTTCAACATCTTTTTTATATTGTGGGGACCGAAGCTGGATGAAATATTCCAAGTGTGGTCTTACCACTACATTATAAAGTGATACTAACACTTCATGTGACCTTGATTCTATCCATCTGTTAATGCAACCTAGGGCTGACTTGCCTTTTTTGACAGCTGCAGCACACTCCTGGGTCATATTTAAGTGACTGTCCACTAGGACTGCAAGATCCCTCTTACAGTTACTACTATTGAGCCAGGAACCACCTATGCAAGTGATGGCTAACCCTTTTGCCATCACGTGCCCAAATCAGGGGGAATGCAGGGGGTCATACATGTGTGCCCACACCCATATTCTATGTGCCCCACGGGTATATGTGTGACCCCCCCAAAAAAAGGCCTTCCCCACCCCACCCAGAGGCCTTCCAGAGGCCAGGAATGGACTGTTTCCTGACTTCTGGTCCCAAACAGACTGTTTCTGGCTTCCAGTGTGCCTCTGGGGTGTGGGGAAGGCCATTTTCACCCTTCCCAGGCTCCTAGAAATCCTCTGGAGCCTTGGGAGAGCAAAAAGGGTGCCTTTCCCACCCCCCAGAGGCCCACTGGAAGCCAGAAACAGCCTGTTTCCTCACTTCCAGTGGGCCCACAAGGCCCAAAAATCAGCTGGCTGGCACATGCATGCACGCAGCTGAGCTCACTTGCCCAGCAATATGGCTCCATGTGCCACCTGTGGTATGCATGCCATAGGTTCACCATCACCTATACTATCTGTGCATTTGGCTTTTCCTGCCTAAATGTAGAACCTTACTTTTCTCTACACTGAATTTCATATTGTTATATAGGGCCCAGTGGTCAAGACTATCTTAAGCTATTCTTGCCAGCTTGGTGTCATCTGAAAATTTGATCTATATCATTGATGAAAATATTGAAGAATACTGGGTCTACCCCATTGCACAGTTCCCTCTATTCAGTTCCATTGAGGACTAGATTCATTTGAGACTCTCACTCGTTTGATATCTACAAGAGCACAGTTATGCAGACAGGCTTGTCCTAATATATAAATATATATATTGTAGAAATCTACCACAACATGCCAGCCCTTCCTTGATAGGGAACATAGCTTTGCTTGCCATTCTTTAAAAGAACTATTGTTCTGCTTGCCATTGTATAAAAGAACAGTCTCCTCTAAGCAATATAATCATCCTGTCTTTTGGACAATAAGTGACAGAAGATGAATGAACATTCTTTCAGGAAATGTTTTCCCTAAATCTGTATTAGCAGTACAGAGAGGTATGTGACCTCAATCCTGCTTACATTGACCTTAAACACCACTGCAAATATTCTTTCTAAGAGCAACTGTCAGGCATTTTAAAAAATCACATCTGGTTTAACAGCCAGTGATTGAAGGACTATTTTAAAAGAAAAACCAATAGGTAGGAAGAAAGCTAAATTCTTCCTAACTGTACATACTAAGTTTTCTTTTCTTTTCTAATACTGTATCCGCACCCACACTGTTTTCTACTGCATGAACAATATGAATATAGTTCAACAGCTATGGCATAAATACTACTCACAATCACTGTTTGAGTCAATGTCATTGGTTGTCCAGACAGGCTATCTTTCAGGTAAACATGATAAAACTTTGTTAAGTCTCATAAGTTAAAAAACATCTCAGAGGAAGCATTAGCAAGCTGCTTCCAATCTGTTAAACTAAATTGTTCAACAATCCATCTGTTAAACTACTGAAGTTCGCAGATGACACAACATAGATCGGTCTCATTTGAGACAATAATGAATCCGCATACACATGGGAGGTTGAAGAACTAGCCTCGTGGTGCGACCGGAACAATCTGGACCTGAACACACTCAAAACCATAGAAATGGTGGTGGACTTTAGGAGAAACCCTTCCATTCTACCACCTCTTACACTACTAGACAACACAGTATGAACAGTAGAGACCTTCAAATTTCTAGGTTCTACATATATTACAAGATCTAAAAAAGACACCTAACATCAAAAATGTCATTAAAAAAGCATAACAAAGAATGTTCTTTCTCCACCAACTCAGGAAGCTCAAACTGCCCAAGGAGCTGCTGATACAGTTTTACAGTGAAATTATTCAATCTGTCATCTGAGCCTCTATAACTGTCTGGTTTGGTTCTGCAACCCAACAAGACAGACACAGACTTCAGAGGATAATTAGAACTACAGAAAAAAACTATTGCTACCAACCTGCCTTCCATTGAGGACCTGTATGCGGCACGAGTCAAAAACTGGGCTGTGAAAATATTTGCAGACCCCTCACATCCTGGACATAAACTATTTCAACTCCTACCCTCAAAATGATGCTATAAAGCACTGTATACAAGAACAGTTTTTCCCCAAACGCTATCACTCTGGGAAACAAGTAATTCCCTCAACACTGTCAAATTAGTTGTTAAGTCTGCTTTACTATTAAACTTCTCATCATTCCTATCACCCATCTCTTTCCACTTAGGACTGTATGACTGTAACCTTGTTGCTGGTATCCCTACGATTTATATTGACTGTTTCCTAATCTGATTGCTTATCTGTACCTATTTCTATCATTAAGTGTTGTACCTTATTTTGACAAATGTATCTTTTATTTTATGTACACAGAGAGCATATGCGCCAAATCAGATTCCTTGTGTGTCCAATCACACTTGACCAATAAAAATTCTATTCTATTCTATGAAAATCAATCTTCTACATGGAATTTCTCACGTATGCATGTGCTCATTTTTGTAAAGGGATAAAATCTAATCAAATGGGAATGAATGGCTAAGAGAAAGCTCTGCCAAAGGTTTCAGTTGCTGGAAGGAAAGTGTTGATTCTGGTTCAGCTGGACTAAATCAGAAGTGCTCTAATCTCTAGCCTCATATGTCTGGTTGAGCCTGCAACTCCTCTGTACATTTGATGCTACATCTGTTGAATAAACCTCTGAATTGTGGCCTTGGCAGGCAGTCAAATGGTAGGAAGTTGCTGAAGGTTAATTGTTGAGTGCCTGCTTTTTGGAAGGGCATAGAGGTAAACAACTGTGGTATTCCTATGGGTTAACTTGTTTTTGTTTCTACTTTATTTTATATATTTTAGAAAAATGACATGGCTGCCCTCCTTACATATGAATTCTGAGAAGCTGAGAACAAAAACAATATTTAAAAACCTCTATAAATCAGACAAAATCAATTAAAACAATCACAATGCTATGACCAAATAGTATATAACACATTCAATTACAAATGATGCCTATAATTTAGTGTTTTTAGTTAGACAGTTATATATTGGAAAAGAGCTGAAAGGGTATAAGAACTGTGAGCCTTAAGAATGCTTAATTACAGAATGCTTAATTAATTATCCATCCTTCACATGTACATGTTTTCCTCCTACAGAAGCTTATCTGCGTTTTTTTTGGTAAACCATGCCAACATGTGTTTCATTATCAGCCCCCTCCTTTCAAATCACATAGAGAGAGAAATGAACTTGTGTTGTAAATACAAAAGGATAATGCAAGTTACAATTGAATGTGACTTTTGAGTTTGAAAAAAACTGAAGAGTTCTTTGTTTATAACTTTGCAATTCTGTTTTCTCTAGAATATATTTCTAAATGTATAATAAAAAGGAAAAAGTGTCATCCTGAATAATTCTCTCTCTGTCTCTATCTCTGTCTCCAGATAATGGCTCTGGATCAGGAGAAGGAGGTAAGTATTGTTTTTTTTGTTCATTTGTATGAATGCTGAAATCTAGCTTGAATTTTTTGAGCATTTATTGGCAACAATACAAATATATTTTTATTTGCATAGATTTCCTAGAATCTCATTTTTCTAAAATCCCTCACTTGCTTTGGAAAGAATGGTTAGAAGAGAGCACTTTTAAATAAGGGATTAAGTGCATGCTTAAAGCATTCTGGTTAAAATTAGGAGTCAATATATTTTACTTGGGTCCTTTGTGTATTTGTCAGAGATGGACTTTAAATCTAGAGAATATACATATATAGCTTAGGGTTGAATTGTTGGCTTCTTAGTGTTCTCTGAACTTAGAAAACTCTTCAGGAAACCCAACAGATTAGAGATACTTGGGTAGCTTGATTTGGATAACCGAGTCTTTTTGTTTCCATATGCACTTTGAGTGAAAGTTTTTTCTAGAAATTTTATTTATATTTATTGTTGCTGTCTTGGTGCATGTTTACAGACTACTAGTCTTGTGATATGTATTCAAAAGGGTGTAATAAATCAATATGTGGTGTAAGTTAACTTGGTAATGCATTAATTTCAAAATTGTACAGACAATTCATACTTTATTTGGATGATGAATAATTTTTTTTTGGATGGAACATTCAAAGAGAGCCTGAAATTTAGTAGAAATTTGAGCTCTACCATCCTCATTTCAAATAGCTCTTAGGTAGTAGGGCTGGGAAATACATTGTAAAAGTACAGGGAAAAGTTTTGCCTATTTTGGAAAACAAAGATAAACACATATTACAAATTACTAAGCCATTATTTCCCAACTGTGGTTCCTTTCCAACCATTCTTCCTGGAATGATGGAGTTGAAATCAATTTCAGCTGGACCAGATTGGGGAAAGCTCCTTGAAAGAGTTAAATGCTTAATTATATACATATTTGTATATTGTGTATCTTTTATCTTGGAATGCGTAATTTTCCCTTAATTATTTGAAAGCCAAACTTACATTTGGTCAACAATCCCCTACATACTTTTCTGACATTAAAACTCAATGAACTTAATGGATTTTGTTTTCTAAATAAAGTAATCCAGACTGAAGGAACAGTTTATGAATAAGGTGTTGCACAATCTAGCTACATAAGTGAAGGATTAGAGAACAACAGCAATATAGATCATCTAGGACAGAGGTGCCAAACTCATGGCCTGCGGGCCAGATGCATCATGCACTGGCCATGCCTACCCCTGATTTAGCAAAGGGGGGGGGGAGAAATTTGCAATACGTTACACAACATGTCGTTGCGACTTTGACACCCCTGATCAGCAAGATGAACCTGCTTAAATCATAGCCCAAAGATGAGACAAAATTAGAATCATAGGTACAGAGAGGGGGCTGGTAATACTAAATAATGACTAAAGTCAGGTTTCTTTAGACTATCAGCATAACACATTACATATGAACCAGCCTCCCACAGACCCACAGCTTTGTAAAAGAATGACAGCATGACTTCCTTCAAACTGTACTTTCCACTCATCTTGTCTTTTTTCCATCTCTCAGCAGACAGCTAACAAACATACATGATCAGGCCACCAAGAGTTATTGGAACAAATAGCTAGGATGTGACCTGGCACTCCTATTCTATGTTACTTAAGTAGAGTAATGGCTTTTTGCCAGCAGTTTAATTCTTTATTCTTTTTATGTAACACTAACCATAGTGTGTGCCTGTTTACCTAAATAAACTTTAAATTAGATACTTAAGAACTATCCCAGATTTAATTGAGGACAGATGGTAATTGATCAGTCTAAGCTTTTGAGCTGATGAAATGTTATGCTTGCAATACAGATAGTCATGTTAATTATTATTAAAATAATTTGTTTTGTGGAGTAGTTGATGCTGTGAGTGTGGATATTTGCTTGAAGATGTTTTATTACCCAACTAGCTGACATCAGTGTTAGTGAGTTTGATTTTGCTCCCTAACCTTGCCAGTTTTGGTGGGGGTGTCCTTTTCTCCTTGAAGGTTCTTTGATTAGGGTATTGCTTTCTGCTTGATTGTCTGGAGTTGATCCCTCCTTATCTGGGCATAGTCTGATAGAGGGATGGGTTCTTGTTTCCTTCTTAGCTTTTTTATAGTTTATAAATGTGGTTTATCCTTATTGATGGCTGATTTGTTGCTTCCAAGGATTCCCTTGTGTTTTTGGATTTCACTTGGATTTAGATTTAGGACAAATATACCAACCAATCAGAGGAATACCCATGGGATCGACACTCTCAGAACTAATAGCAGACCATAAGGCAGTGCCTAGGAAATATAACACTCTTACACATAATGTGTGTATATGGATCCAGCATGTAGGTGACACCTTTGTAATAAAAAAGGAACAATAGAGAAGACACATAAAACAATCAACAACATTCATCAACAAGAGGGATAACATTCACAAGGGAAGAAGAAAATAACACACTACCCATCAGTAAAAGAAGCAATGACAAAGTAAATGCATAGAAAAACCAAATAATATTAACCAAGTATTTCATTACTAAAGTAACAATACAGCATCCCTCAATCTGTAAGAAGAGTATTTAGATGAATACAAACACACTGTAGCAACCCAGAAGCCTGAAAAAGGAAAGAGACTGCTTATTTATTTATTATATTTATATGCTGTCCATCTTCCCGTTAGGTGACTTGCAGTCCATAAAATGGTAGAGAAATTTATACGATCTGAAGAGAAACCAGAGTAAAGAGAAAAAGAATTGAAATTTTAAAACCTATGCAAAGAACTAGAACCAAGGATATGGATGGAGTAGCCTATACAACAGCTTCCAACAAAATGAAGACCCACACATTTATATCAACAAGTACATAACCGTTTACAGCACGATCAAAGCAAGTTATGAAAAGGTTGATACTATCATGCATCAAAAATATTTCAGCAACAACCCACAGACCTACAAGGACACTGCATCACCATATCATACAAGCTAACTAAAGCCCTTAATCTTAGTAAACCAAAAGTTCCAGACTCTAGGAAGTCATCTAAATGTTACAGTATAAAGACTGTAATCAGTCACTATGTAGGACAGACAACAGAAGAATGGCAGAGTGTATCTGCTTTTGAACTTCCCAGAGGCTGCTGGGAGGAGCTGCTGGCTATAAGTGGAGGAGACTGAAAGGGAGTACAGAGGGCAAAGGTAGAGTGAGCCTGCCTCCATTGCATTTGAACTTCCCAGAAGCTGGACAAAGGTAGCAGTCCGCATGCCTAATAAAAAAAGCACCTTTGGGACTATTGGATAATTTGTTTTAAATCCCTCATTTTTAAAATGTAGTCATTGTAGAGAAGCTGTGGCAGATTGCTTTTACTGTTTAGTAAACTGATAAACATCATGTCCTACACAGTTGACTGCCAGCTGTCACACTTTGCAGAACAATTCCTCATGATTATTAGCGGATTAGAATTACGTATTTCTATGACTACATACTGTATGTGTCATATAGTGAAACATAGAAATATGTTTTAGACATTTAAAAAGGTACATTTTGAAGTGATTTTCTAATTATAAATAAGACATTATGATCCTCCCAAGTGAAATGTTGCACAATCTATTAGGAATTTATAAATTATAAGTCTTGAAAGTCTGGATTAAAACCGAAAAGCTTCACTTCATATTTTGCCATTGCTATTCAACATAATTCACTTAGTAATCCCCACCCAGGGGAAACTAATTGTTTTTTATATCTCATGCTACAAGGAATACTGGAATGAATAATTGAATGAATGAATACACACACACAAAAGCACAGTATATTTATTAATAATAGTAAATACTGAAGCATCAATTTTTTTCATTCTATCACAGTTGTAGGGTTAGTAATATCAGATTATTCTTATAATAAGAATAAGAATAATCTAATGCAACTTTATAATGTCCAGGAAAACTAATTAGATTCAACCAGTGATGAAGAACCCATCACCTTCATGGTTAAATTGTTCTGCTACTTTCCAGACATTTTAGTTAGAGAGTTTTTTCCATATATATTTTTAAATATTTAAATGAAATCTAAATAGCTGCAACTTAAATCTCTTATTCCTGATCTTAGTGTCTGTGGGCATAAAAAACAATTCTTTGCCATCTTGTCTATAGTGTCTTTTTACGAAGATGGCTGTCATGCCTCCTCTAAACTTTCTTTTCTTCAGACTGATCATCAAAAGTTTCTTCAGCCAATCCTCATAGGACATTTCTTCAAATTCCTGTGTCTTCTTTCTGGCTATTCTCTGGCTGGATGGAGTCACTGAAGCAGTATGTGTGAGCTTGGGTGGACTCCAGAGGATGGTGGAGGACAGGAAGGCCTGGAGGAACGTTGTCCATGGGCTCACAATGAGTTGGACACGACTTCACAAGTAACAACAACCACCCCAAGTGATGTCAAGCTGCAATTCCCAATAGCTCCAGCCAACATGGCCAATAGTGACCAATGATGGGGAGTTGTGAAGGCCACAGTTTCCTCACTTCTGCTCAGCTTCCACTACTCAAACTCATCAGCTGCCTTAATGTACCACAGCCAAGTTCATTTTAGTTGGAAGTACTTTCCCCCTCTTTGGAAGTACAGGCCCCTGAGGTCCTACAGTGAAGTACGTGCAAAGGATGCCAGTAACCAAAGATGCAGTAAATCTGAGAGATAAATGACAGGAATATAAACAAAGACATAAAGAAAGGCAAGGAAAAAGGTTAAAATCCTGCAGAAAGTGCTTTAAAAAATCACTTCAAATGGAAACTCTTTACCTGTTCTCCAGAAAAATTGTATAATGGCCGAATGTCACTTCCATTTAAAATTGTTACCTGGTGGGGCAAATGAAATAAAAAAGGAGGAAAAATAGATGTAACATCAAACGTCATCTCTCCACGGAAATTCATCAAGTTTTTAACTTTGTGAAGAGGACTCTAAAATGGTTCCTCTTGACACACACACAGTTTTCTCATTGCTTCTTCTAGCTTCTCCCCATCCCCCCCACAAAAATGAATGAAGGAGGTGAAACAGTCACAATCTTTTCCATCTAGGTTGGTACAGCTGAGAGTAATCTTATCTAGAAGCACATCTGGACACCAAGCTACAGTTGTAGCTTTTAAAAAGAGAGATATACAGGTAGTCCTCCACTTGGAACAGTTTGTTTAGTGACCATTTGAAGCTACAACGGCACTGACAAAAGGGACTTATGGCTGCTTTTCACACTTATGGCCACTGCAGCAGCATCCCCAGGTTCACATGGCAACCGAATCTTATTTATGACGATTGCGGTGTCCCGGGGTCATGCGTTCATCTTTTGTGACTTTCTGACAAGTAAATCAATGAGGAAGCCAGTCTCACTTACTCACTCACTTAAGTTAGTGTTACTAACTTAACAACTTTAGTCATACCCTTATGGCAAGAAAAGTCGTAAAACGGTGCAAAATTCACCTAACAGCCGACCTCACGTAGCAACAGAAACTTTGGGCTCAGTTGTGATCATAAGTTGAGGACTCATTCAAATGACCACAATATATCCCTCTTTCAGTGGTGAAATGTAAAATTTGTCGCTCCCGGTTCTGTGGGCGTGGTTTGGTGGTGGGCGGGTCATGTGACTGGGTGGGCGTGGCCAATTTTTATCTTTACATTTTAAAAGTCTTTTTTTCTACCTATTCCAGCGAATACTCAGGTAGAAAAAAAGGCTTTTAAAATGTAAAAAACCCCTCCCACGATCCTAGCTGAGCTGCATTTTAAAAGCCTCTGATGGATCGCGCAGAGGGCCAGGGATTTCTGCTACCAGTTGTCTGAACCACCCGCCACCATCGCTACTGGATTGGCCGAACCGGTCTGATCCGGTCCGAAACAGGAGCATTTCACCCCCTAAAAAAATTTAAGATTTTTTTTTTGCCCATTTTTCTTGCCCTTTCCCCAACTATTAGTAGAGGGAATTGGGAGATGATAGTCTTGGGGTAAGCATTCTTTGTTTGAATTTAGAGATCTATTCTGATCTCTTTTTTTTAAAGTGTCAGTTCTAGGTCACAGAGCCACTGAGTTAGCACATCTGGGTCGTGAAAACTTTTTTGAGAAGCAGCAGCTGTTAATACAAGCGCTCCGTCGTCCAGGATTTTGGTAGCCGAGTTTCCTGTCAAATGTCCTATTTGCAGCGAAGTTACAGTATTTGGGAGAAGGGTGTGTGTCAAGACAGGAGGAGGAGGATGGGAAGCCAGGTCAAAAGTTGAAGGCAGTCAAAGAAAGAACCCATGATGACTTCCACATCATGGGTGGGGGTTCATCCATAATCAAAGCGCCTTAGGAAAAAATCAGATTTCTTTATTTTGGGGCCTCTGCATTCCCCTCCTCCTCAGAAAATACACTGGTTGCCGTAGCAGCCACGGGGATCCACAACAAACAAAGCAGTTCCATGAAACGAAGACGGGAAGGAGGAACCAGCCCCATATAGCCACAAGGCAATGTCTTGTTTTGTGGGTGAGCAGGTTACCTCACTTAGCCTTTACCATATCTGGACACAGTGCAACTGATGGCACGGGGGGGGGGGGGGGTCATGGAAAGGGCTGGTGTATCTAAGAAGATCTGCCCTTGTTGCAAGCAAGCCCAGCATGAATGGCAGAAGGAGAACCATGGGTCTACTCCAGCAACACCACGTCTGACGACATGGCAGCAAAAGCACAGCCTGAGAACACTGAGCAGTTGCATGCTGGCTGTCAGACATAACACCTATGGGACTTTCACCTTTGCAACAACGTACAGTGCCCTGTTAAAATAACACTACTCTAGTATTAGGGAAGTGAATGTGGCTTTTGTTTTTTTTTTAGCAACGCTACCAAATCCTGAAAGTTCAAGCGGTTATACTTTTGAAGGAGAGAAAGTATAGAAAGTACTGAAAGCTCCAAAAAAAAAAGTGGGGGGGGGGCAGAACATACTAAGATTTGAACGAGGCATTTACAACTTTTTAAAAAAACTCTTGCTTCCAAGCAGTATGGAAATAACATACTTCTGGAGAGAAAAGGACACTGCTTCGATCTGGCTTTGGGCCAATTCAGAGGGAATTCCCAGTTTATGGCTCAAAGGAGCTTATTATGCTCCTTCGGCAGATACTTTGGATAGCAGGAGATGTTAAATGAATGCTTTGACTGAATAGAACCGTATATAGGAAGTGGTTTTTGAAGACTAAAGGCACATAGTTATTTGGGAGAAGGCTGGCATTAAATTAAGTAAAGGTAAAGGTTTCCCTCGGACATATGTGCTAGTCGTTTCAGACTCTAGGGGGCTGTGCTCATCTCCGTTTCAAAGCCGAAGAGCCAGGGCTGTCCGAAGACGTCTCTGTGGTCACGTGGCCGGCATGATTCAATGCCAAAGGCACATGGAAACACTGTTACCTTTCCACCAAAGGGGGTCCCTATTTTTCTATTTGCATTTTTATGTGCTTTCGAAACTGCTAGGTTGTCCCTAGGCATTAAATTATACCTGGAGAAAACTGTAAGCTTGGGTGCATTCTCAGCAATATGTGAGAGCAGTCCAAATGCTCATAACCCCCTCCAAGTAGCTTTCAATGTGATTATAGGACCAAAGTCAGTGGTGAAACGCTACCAGTTTGGGTCAGTTCGTCCGAACTGGCAGTAAAAAATGTTTAAAAAAAAGTTCAGATGATCGTCAAAACTTTTTTGTAAACTTTTTAAAAACCTTTTTTACCTCTTATTTTGCTGGAACCGGTAGTTTAAAAAATGCTTTTAAAAGGTAAAAAGAGAGAGACTCCGACAATCACAGCTGTGCCATGCGATTGTCGGAGTCATAGGTAGTAAAAAAAAAACTTTTAAAAAGTTTTTTTAAAAAAGGTTCTGACGATCACAGCTGTGCTGCGCAATCTTTAGAGTATGTTTTTTTACCTTTTTAAAGCATTTTTACCACCTATTCACCTGAGCCAGTAGTAAAAAATGCTTTTAAAAAGTTTTTAAAAAGGTTCCCACGATCGTGCTCCACAGCTGATCCACCCCCCTGCACACTCTTCTGCTTACCTTCCCAAGCCTCCTTTTGGTGCATAGTATACATGCGCACAGAGAGCACATTTGGTACGCATGTGTGACCAGTGAACAGGTTGTAAACCGGTTCAGATTTCACCACTGACCAAAGCTAGCAGCTCTAGTAAGGGTGGGTGGGGAAGGTGATGTCACAAACAGTTTGAGAACAGTGGGGGGGGAAGAGGAGGAAGAAAGAATAGAAGCAACAAGGCTATGGCTCTTACGTATCCATAGGTGAGATTTCCTTTGGGAACGCCAGCCACGAAATCTGCAAGAAGCAAAGCGAGACAAGATATATAATGACTGCAATTTATGATGTTTCTGCCAGAACCTGGTATTTTACTTCTGGTTTGTGGCAAAAAACGGCTCTTAGCAGACAAAGAGTTCACTTAACTGCTACATTAACTTAACAACTACAGCATGCACTTTATGGCTGCTGTGTTCACTTAACAACCATCTCAAAAAGGTCATAAAATCCCTTGCTGACTTGTTTACAACCGTCACAACTTGCGGCCATAATTGCCAGATTCAGTTATGGTCATACGTTAAAGACTACCTGTAATGCAAAGTAGGTTTCTACTCCTCATGGAGGAGAAGGTAATCTAAGTTATTTATCGTTAACATTTGCTCTCCTAAGTGCACGCAGCCTCCATTTTCGGTGATCAAAACAAAGCAGCAAAACAAACAACAACTGAATTATATAGACAATCTGAAAATATTTTGCTTTTAGAAAAGGGTTAATTGGAAAATTTAGTTGGCGTTTCATTCGGAAGTGTTAGGTTTATAATCAACCATATGTTGGTTTGTGTATTTAAGTTAGCTTTAAGGAAGGTTGACTACAACCAGTCATTATTGTAATTGTAGGGTTGTATGGGAACAGGAGTGGATATAAGGACATAAGGAGTCAGTTGCAAGAGAGCTTGATCTTGTATGGCTTGATATTACTTGGCTTAGCTTCTCCTTATTGTATGTATTCTGATTCTACTGATGTTCCATTATGTATCTCTAATGATAGCTAAGTGCAGATGACTGTTTATTGATATATGATGGTTTACTGGTCAATGTGTTATATGATGTAAGATGTATTACATTATTGAAAAGAGTTTGTATGTGTGTGTATATATATATATATGTAATTGCGGAGATACTTGGTTGCCCAATTATGGGAGGGAACAACATAAGCTCCCTTTTGCCCTTCAGCTCATCTCAAGAGACTATCCAGGCAGAAATTAGAGACAACATCGTGCCGTATATATGTTGGTTAATTGTTTTTCTGCTAATATTTTAAAATTAAGGGAGGCCAATAGATCTATACTGGCCTATATACATCTATCTATATATATGCACACACACGTACAGTATTTTTGGAAATTATACAGATCCCCTTCACTTTTTCCAATTTTGTTATGCTTCAGCCTGATTTTTTAGTTGTAATTCATTTTTTTTAAAAAAAAGAATCTACATTCAGTGTCTTTCATGGATTACTGCCTCGTTGTGGTGAAGGGACCTGTTTAGCTCAGTGAAGTTATGAGCTATGCCAGGGGTCAGCAAATTGTGGCTCTGGAGCCACATGTGGCTCTTTCATCCCTCTGCTGTGGCTCCCTGTCACTCAAAATATGTGTCACAACTGCCAATGTGTAGCACCTGCCAGCACACGATTTATTGAGCTTTTCAAACCCCAATATGCCAACTATGGATAAATCCAAGGAAAGAAAAGTTTCAGAAGAAACTGTAACATTTGATTCAACTACATATGCTAGTTTTGTGGTCGCTCTGGAAATAGTTTGGCATAAGAAGGGTTTTTGTGGCTCCCGGTATTTTCTTTTCTGTGGGAAACGGGTCCAAATGGCTCTTTGAGTATTTAAGATTGCTGACCCTTGAGCTATGCTATGCAGGGCCACACAAGATGCAGGGCCACCCAAGGGTCATAGCAGAGAGTTCTGACAAAATGTGATTCACTGGAGAAAGAAATGGCAACCCACTTCAGTATCTTTGCCATGAAAACCCCATGGACAGTACCAAATGAAAAACAATATGACGCTGGAAGAAATGCACCGTATATGTGTGTGCATAAAATCAGTCTTGAAGTACAAATACACAACCTTTTATAGTCAATGGCCTCCCAGTACTCGTTAATCATGACTTACAAAGTCTTGAGGTAAAAGAAAGGCATGCTTTGTAGACAATGGATCGATTGTTGTTAATAACCACTTTCCCCCATACCAATTTTTTTCAATGGAATGAGACAACTCACTGCAGCCAATTGGCTACAGAAGAACTTGCCATGGAACAATTCAAAAATTCAATTATTTAGAAGAATTTTTAAAAAATAATCATTTTCGTCATTCACATTTAATTTTGTTCCCTATTTAGCATCTTTTCTTTAATGAGTCTTAATGAGTCTTCCACCATTTCTTTGATATTAGTATAACTCTTGTCCCAGGGCAAGTTGTCCCAGACCCTCCTTTCAATACTTGTCATTTCAAGTTTGTTACTCCTAAGTTTACATGTCCGTGGACAAGCAGCAGCTCTGGTATCAAATCAGTGTCTCTCAATCTCAGCATTTTGCCATCTGCACAGGTAGAGATACTCGGGGAAATCTTGGTGCAAATTAAGGAGATTGGATGTCATGAGTGGAAGGCTTCCAAAGCAAGGAGCGAATCTCAGGAATAGAATAGGAATAGAAATGTAAAAAGAGAAGAGAAATAGGAGAAAGAATAGAAATAGAATAATTTGTCATTTTAAATGTACACTAAGCGGCTACCTTAAAATGAAGTTTTGGTTGTATTCAGCTCTCAAAGCCATAACCATTATGCATATTCCCATATACAGACACATGACACGTAAGCATCGCAGTCTAGTTTGAACGTACACATACCCATGGCCAAAAAAATAAATAAAAATCCTGTGAATTTACATAACGGATGACATAAGAAACACAGCTATTGCAAAGTTTAGTAGAACAGAACAGAACAAAATAGAATAGAATAGAATAACAGAGTTGGAAGGGACCTTGGAAGTCTTCTAGTCCAACCTCCTCTCCAGGCAGGAAACCCTACACCACTTCAGACAAATGGTTATCCGACATCATCTTAAAAATTTCCAGTGTTGGAGCATTCACAACTTCTGGAGGCAAGTTGTTCCACTGATTGATTGTTCTAACTGTCAGGAAAATTCTCCTTATTTCTAGGTTGCTTCTCTCCTTGATTAGTTTCCACCCATTGCTTCATGCCCTGCCCTCAGGTGCTTTGGAGAATAGCTTGACTGCCTCTTTGTGGCAGCCCCTGAGATATTGGAAGACTGCTATCATGTCGCCCCTAGTCTTCTTCATTAAAGTAGACATGCCCAGTTCCTGCAACCGTTCTTCATGTTTTATCCTCCAGTCCCCTAATCATCTCTGTTGCTCTTCTCTGCACTCTCTCCAGAGTATCCACATCTTTTCTATATCGTGGTGACCAAAATTGAATGCAGTATT
>JANHFP010004679.1:103583-117319 GCA_032468135.1 Calamaria suluensis
AGGGACTCGCAGGAGTCTTCTCCAGCACCAGAGTTCAAAGGCCTCCATTCTTTGGCGCTCAGCCTTTCTTATTGTAAACAAATTAGAAGCACAGTATAAAAAAATGAAAATAGATATGGCAACCAAGAAAATATTACCGCCCATAGTTGCTGATATAAGTAGAAGACAGGGCCCTTCACTCACTTGGACCCTCGGCCTGGGCAGATAAGCAGGTCCTCCAGAGCTTCTGAAACAGACTCTGTGTTCTGTTTTGTGATTCGGCCCTCGTGTATCCTCCTCCGCCTTTCCTGACTCCCTTAACAGATTCAGCCTCTGACACCGTAATGTTCATCCCCATTCTTGAAACATCCTTCGTAAAATCTCTGATGTGCAAATAGTCCTTGACTTATGACGGTCTTCTCCATTACAGTTTTAAGTCATGGTGGTTGTAAAGCAGGTCATACCATGGCTGGACCCAATTTTATGACGGTTTTGTGGCCGCCGTTAAGGGAATGCCGCAGTCAGGAAGCAAATCCGCCTGGGTTCATTACTTCTAGCTTTTGCCAAACACCAGAATTAGACTAATTTTTGACAAAAATGGAAGCAGTGGTCTCGTGACCATGGGTTGGAGCAAATGGCCATAAGTGCAGGCTGGTTGCCAAGTGCCTGAAGTGCACACACACCCTGATCCTGGAGCAGGGGTAGGTGCAGGGGTGAAATGCTACCGGTTCGGACCAGTTTGGTAGAACCGGTAGCAGAGATTGAGGCTGGTTCGCAGAACCGGTAGCGATCGCTGGCTGGCCATGACTCCAAACCGATCCGCGCTTCCCTGCCATGCTTGCCTGCCTTCCGCACTGCCTTTTTCTGCAGCCTTCCCCTCCCCACTTTGGATCGCAGGGGAGGGTCTTCCTTTGCAGAAGCCAGGCGGGCTGTTTATATGGAGGATTAGTGGGGAGGGGGAATGCATAGCCCTCCAGGCTGGAGAGTGGGGCAGGAGAATGCTCCGAAATTAGCTTGGGCAGAATGATAGTGAGTGAGTGACATGCATGACGTCAACTTGGCCACGCCCACCGAGCCATGCCCAAGTCACGCACACAGGACCGGTGGCAACAATTTTTAGATTTCACCCCTGGGTAGGATCCTACTGGTTGAACAACCGGTTCACTTTATGAACCGGTTCACTTTATGAAACTTCTGCTGTAATCAGAAGTTTTCCTTCTGATGGGTATGTGGGGCTGAGCATATGACTTGGATCTTGAGATGGAACAGGAATGCTCCAATAAAACTTAAAACTGGCCACTTGTGAGCTACAGGTTGCAAGGTCACTGCCATTCATTAGCAAAGAAAGACTTCCGGTTCATTTCTTTTTCCAAGAGTAAACTTTACTGAGGACGAAGAGGCTACAGATCAAAGCAGGCAGAATCTGCTGGTGTCAGGGCTGCCTCCAACCAATTCCTAGGAAAGAAAACCCTCAACTCCGTAGGTTCAGAGGAAAAAGTACTTTTATTAAGAACAAGGTGAATGCAGTAAAAGTCAGGCAAGGTCTTGAGCCCAAGCCTCCCCATTGGTTTCCAGCAGTCCCACTTTCACTCCACCTGCATGCTTCCCTTCCCAAATGCCCATTGCTCCTGCCCACCCTGTTTCCATGGCAGCTGGCAGCAAGCAGATGACCAGGTGACCTCCAAGGTCCCTTCCAACTCGGTTACTGTTACTGGCAGCTTGAAAGAAAGCAGTTATGATCAAGCTGACGGTTGGCTTGGCGTGAAAACAATGCAGTCAATGTCCAATTAAAAGTTCTCGGGTTGTTTTGGAAGTGGACCCTCCCTGTGTTCAGGGCTTTGCCTTCTTTGCCTTCCTTTTGCTGACCTTGTTCTTGACTGAAGCTTCCTCATAGTCCTCATAGATTGAATCTTTGCTTCAATCCCCCACATTCCAACTTTTCCTCCTCCTGCCACTGGTAATGCCAGGCTGGCACGATGCAATAGGAAGCAAGCAGCAGAATGGAAGCCTCATTCTTTCTGCATTAAACTCTTCCATCTGGTCCTTGCCAGCTGAGAGCAGTTTGGTCTTGCTCAGGAAGGGGGGGTCTGTGTAGAGTACTTCATATTGGATTTGCCAGTATTAATTTTTTTTAATATATAAACAAAGTTTTTTATTGTTTTACACGTATACAAAATATTTCAGCCATCAAAAATAATAATATTTTTATAGTTTTCTTCCCCCCTCCCCCCTTATCTCAAAGCAATCAAATACGTATACTTTCTTCACCCAGATTATAATATCAATTTATATACTCCCATTCCTGTGCATAGCACTTTCTTATGAAGAACTTGAAGCCTATTTTGAGCTCTGAAAAGTGGTACATTTCAAGTTTAATAGCAACAATTGTAAGAATGTAGATGTAGATATTACTGTAATTAATATATAACATTATTAAAAAATTAGACTCTTTATTAAATCATGGAATGATGAAATCAGGAGAAAGGGCTAGATTTAAAATTATCTATTATAGAAAAACGTTGTATACCCATACAATCTTTTTAAGTGTGTCTGACTGTTTGAAAAAATAGCAGTCTGTTGCTTTGAAGCTGAAAGTTGAGAGGGATAGTATTCCTTATGTTATCCATTTTCCTGGGATAAAATCACGTGTGAAATCCAGATTAAGGATGTTTCATGTACAGTAACTGTCTTTTCTGTCATAAGGTTGGTGCTAATGGTGATGGTTATGGCATGTTATTCTCTCGGTTTGTTTTGGATTTATGCCATAATACTGTATATAGCCGTTCTCTGGGTTCTCATACTGGAAATAAGAGATGAAATTTGATCTTTCTAACAACTAATTCATGAAAGGCCTTGTGCCTCTAGAAAGGTTTCTCTGGAGATTTCAGACTGTCTGAAGCAGCCTGAACGAGGAAAAAGAAATCAGTAGTGAGCGCCTGCAGTGTCTTGGAGATGTCTGTGAATAGAATACATTATGGAATGATCATACATACACATGCACGCACACGCACACACATTCATGCACATATAAAAACTCAGAGATCTGCTTATCTATGGGTGTATAGATGAGGAAGAAGTAAAATGTAAAGATAATTGGTTGCTCTGCCTGGCTCCAGTGATGGTTTAAAAAACAACAACAACCAACTTGATGAAAAGCACTGAGAATTAAAGGATTAAGAATTTTATTCCAACTACCTGCCTATCATTGCAGAACATCAGTTTCCCAAAAGCATTCAGTCATTATGAGGGAGTCACCTCAAGTGGCATTCTGGGAAGTATTATTCATAGTGCAAACTTGCATTTTTTATTCCTAGTAGTAGTCTGCAATGAGACTGTCAGCCATACCAGAACTCATTACATTCAGCACAGAGATACAAGCAATCACACTTATTATCATTTTCCCTCCTTTCCTTTAACTTTTATTGGGCTTATTAAGAGAAGGAAGTGACTTTTGAGCAGGTGGTTGTCACGAGCTGCACAGCACAGTTGGAAAATTAACATTTGGATAGATTCAGATGAATGCAGTGTGTGACATTACTGGACATAAATATGCGAACGAATCACAGGGAGAAAATATCACTAACATATGATTCTTCTTTGGTTTCCATTTCAGGTATAAATAAACAACAGATAATATAACTTCTGGGAGAAACAAATGAGGTTATATAAAACATCCCCAAATACTCTGAAGTCTTATAGATTGCATAAAACCTCTCGAGTTACAATACCTTAAAGTGTATCTCTTAACAGCAAATCTTCTGCTTGGCATAAATCGCTATGTTGAGTGATGCTGAGAATCTGATTAGTGGGAGAGAGACCTGGCTCTAAAAGAGGCACAGTTCTTGCACTGGTTACTTCATCAGGAAGAAAAAGAAACTGATTATTTCAGCTCCATATTATAGCTACACAACAACACCATTTCCATACAACTACACAGTTACACTCTCAACAACAGTTGAGCAACACAAAGTAGGACATATTATATCTTGGCTTCATTGACTACCTGCACTCAACATTTCCCATGTAAGGAATGAACTCAAGAGACAAATATTGCCTAGCAATAGCAATAGTGCTTAGACTTATATATTGCTTCACAGTGCTTTCCAGCCCTCTCTAAGCAGTTTACAGAGTCAGCATATTGCCCCCCAACAATTTTGGGTCCTCATTTTACCCACCTCAGAAGGATGGAAGGCTAAGTCAACCTTGAGCCTGGTAAGATTCAACCTGCCAAATTGCAGGCAGCCGGCTGTCAGTAGAAGTAGCCTGCAGTACTGCACTCTAACCACTGTGTCACCACGGCCTACAATGAATATTTATTGGTATGATGTCTGTGCTTTGGCTGGTTACTTCAGCTAAAGAAACAGAGTTTTCCTGGCTCTAATTCAGTTTTCCACTTAGTTTATGGAATCAGACAAAATTTGCAGTAGAGAAGCTTTCAGTGGACGGCAGTAAAAGTGCTCCTTAAACCTTCTTCAACCTGATTTCGAACCCTCCACTTAGAATCTACACTTCGGTCTGGTACCTAGTTTCAGTAAATCTTTTGAGTAAAAGATTCCTTACCTTTACAGAGTATTTAGTTTCAAATTCTAAGAACGGATGAAACAGAGACTAAATATGAAACTTCAAGCATCACATATCCCTGCCTCCCCCCTCCCCTTTTTTAATTCAGACTTTTTTCCCAACACCTATTTCTTCTCTTTCTTACTCCATTGGATGGACCATCTACCCTAGATGGGACTGGATGCTCCATCCATTCCCTTAGTTGTGTAAATAACAGCTAAAATGTTCATATATAGCTCTTTTGATTTCTATATATTGATTATAACAAGGCAGCTGTACCTATCATAACTAAAAACACTACAGGTAATCCTAAATTTTTAACCACAATTGAGCTCAAATTTACATTGCTAAGCAAGACATTTGTTAAGTAGGTTTGTCTCAATTTACAGCCTTTCTTGCTACCATTGTTAAGCAAATATTTGCAGTTGTTAAATTGGTAACATGGTTGTTAAGTGAATCTGGCTTCCCCATTGACTTTGCTTGTTAGAAGGTGACAAAAGGGGATCACATGACCCAGGGACACTGCAACTGTCATGAATAAGAACAAGCTGCAAAGCATTTGAATCTTGATCACATGATCAAGGGGATGCTGCAATGGTTGTACGTATGAAAAACAGTCATAAGTGACTTTTTTCAGTGCTTTTGGGATTCGAACAATCGCTAAATCAACTGTGGTAAGTCAAGAAATATTTGTGTTATTGCTCCAAAAGTAGCAATACAGAGTGTGAAAAAAGGAAAATTGAGGGATCTCTTTCCTTTTTTTGCTCACTAAAATGTTCTGCCCATCAGTGAGTTTCATACATCAATAGATTGCTTATTTTGGCTCTAGATATCCTTTGCTCTAGATATATTAGGGTTAGGTTATTGATTAATTGTTGACATCTCTCTCTGCAAATGTATGCACCCATCCATAATCACAAGAAGAATATTGTACATCTGCAATGAAAACTTTACAGATTTTAATAAGGAACAAGAGCCAAACCCAGTTGCTGCTAACTAATTATAATAACCTTTGAATCTAAAGAAAAACAATGTTGTACCATCTTAATCATACGTAGAGGAGACATACTGAAATCACTTAATATTTAATTCATTTCAGTCCTATTGTTTTAAAATCTTAACTGCAACTAAATACTGGATACATTTTTGAGAGTTATGAGATCATGCTAAGCCACTTTTTTTGATTCAGTAATATAGCTTTGGAATGAAAACCAATTAACAGCCTAGAAGTTATAAGGTACAGGGTAGCGTTTAAGGAACTAGAACTGGCGCAATCTAAGGTTCATTTGCCCTTAGCCATGGAATATCAATAGGTGACAAAATCTCTCTCAGTCAATCTATCTTGCAGAATTATCATTCTGGAATTTTAAAAGACACTTCCATATATATAAACCATTTCAAGAACCTGGAGGAAACCTTGAGATATAAGTAGTAAATAAGTAACTAACTAACTAACTAACTGTATATTTAAATATGCCAGGTGCATTTAAGGAGATTAGTAGCATATTCTGAAAGGTGATGCAAATTTTAAACTTTTAAAATGTTCCTGGGAGAAGTGTGGCTGCTTCCATAGTTGCTCTACTAACAATTGCCAGAGCTAAATCTTTGATTCCTCACCCTTACATCATATTTCCTTCAAATGTCTGAAAGCTGCAGTGTCCTCCTTATTTTCCCTCAAGAAAAAGGTGATTTTGAGGACAAGCTTTGCCACCAAAATCAGAAGTGACTGCAGTAAGGACATGGCTTTTAAGTGTGAATGAAATGTGAGCAGAGATGCAGCCATTGTCCATGCAGATTAAGGAACAAGTTACTTGACAAGTACTTTCCTGTTGTCCTATTTACACATGCAATTTCCATGTGCATATAAAATGTGTCACTTATATTTGGTTTGTTATTTTCCAAGAGCAAGGAGGATTCTTTAAATGCAATTATCTTCCTGTTATAATGTTAACTACCTGAATTTTTATTGCTGAATTAAATACTTTTTGATAGAGATTTACTGAAACATTGCTATAACTTAAGACCTACTGAGATTTCCTTTCCTTTTTGTATCTATATTTCAAAAGCCAGCTGTGTCAACAATAATTTGATTCATCTTTTCAAATGTAGCTTTTTAAAAATAATCCTTTAAGAAACTTTAAGAATTAAAGTTTCCCTGGTGCATAAACAAGTGAACATGCAATATTAATCTGTGATGTGCTTTGTAGGTACTTTGCATGTTTTTAAATGGAACATTTGAGTTGCCAACCCCAAAATATTCCAAAACTTAAAAGTAGAATATCTGATCAGACTTGCAATTCTAGGATTTGATTATTTCAAGACAGTATATACAGAATGTATACTTGCAGACATAGAAGCAAATATCGTAGGCTACTTTGCCCTTGGTGTTCCTAGATGACAGCACCTCATGATACCTAAGAGAGTCATGTGTTATACTAAGGATAGTTCCAAAAAACCTTTGTGATATGTGGATCAGTCTGTGAGGTAAGTATAAAACTGCTACTGTATTTGTTTCAGCTACGTTTCAGATGGAATGTAACAATTCAACATGGCCAACTTGCTATGGCTAGCTCACCGCTGCCAATTCACTGTACCCAACTCGCTGTTGCCAACTCGCCATAGGACAATTTTATTTAATTATTTAAAATAACTAAAATTGTTTTAACTTTTGTCATTCACTTTTCATTTTGTCCCTTCTTTTGCATCCTTTATTTAATGATTCTATTCCGTCACTTCTTGGATATTATGAAACTTTTGGCCCGCAACAAGTTGTCCCTGGGCGAGTTGGCTGTAGCGAGTTGGGCACTGCGAATTGGTTGTGGCGAGTTGCCCTACTTAGGCCTTGTTTGGGAAGCAAGTAAGATCTTGTCATCTCTTTTTACAGCTGTTTTTGGCTTTGATCTTTCTATAGAGGCAAGGTATAATGTAAAGGCTGGGAACGTATATGTTACTGACTTTGTGAAATGAAGCTTTTTGTAAAATGCCTGGGAAATCTATAGATTGCCAAAAATGGGATGACAAAGTTTGAAACGCTTAATATGTAAATCAGTAAAGTACAGGTAGTTTTCGACTTATAGCAGTTTATTTAGTGACCAAAGGTACAATAGCACTGAAAAAAGTGACATGACCATTTTTCACACTTACTTACGACTGTTGCAGCATCCCCATGGTCACATGATCAGAATTCAGACACTTGGCAACTGACTTACATTTATGACAGTGGCAGTGTCCTAGAATCATGTGGTCACCTTTTGCTTTGTTTCTGGGAAACAAAGTCAATGGGGAAACCAGATTCACTTAAGAACTGCGGTGATTCACTTAACAAATGTAGTGAAAAAAGTCATAAAATGGGGCAAAACTCACTTTAAAAATTTCTCACTTGGTAACATAAATTTTGGGCTCAGTTGTGGTCGTATGTTTAGAACTACATGTATAGTGCCATGCACTCCTGCTAAAATACCATTCTAGCCTTCCTTGTTGCAACAATAGGTCAATACTGGTCTTTTTCTCTTGTTTATTTTTCAGTAAGAAAGTCCTATACTCTATTTTGTATTTCTTCTTTCATTGTCAGTTACTTTAAATAAAGGGTTACAGTTAGGTATGACCCTGACCTTTTCCGGACTCTCTTTTCATACTTTGCCTAAATAGTTCTTGTCATTCTGAACAATACCTAGGTATTATATACAACTAGATATGATGGAAAATATATGTACATCGAGTGTTTTGTTGGTAGTGGTTTGTTCTCTGAGCTTCTTCAACCAAAGTTCCACTGAAGATGTTACCTAGTCTGGTGATGAAACATTCAGAAGCCAAACAGCAACCTTGGAGAACAAACTACTACCAACATACTACATACAATGCCTAGAGAAAGTACATACCATATTAATATCACAGATATTTCATATTTTGCCTAAAAACATCACACATTTCCTAGGTATTCTATACAATGCCAGCCTTTTCCACATTGGTGGTAACATATATTTCCCAAATAGTCAGTAATGGTGCCTAACTAGTTAATGCATTACTGAAGCTGCTTCAGTAACCTTGTTGGCACCTCATGCTAAACCCAAAACAAGTAAAGGTCACTGTGGTTTGATGTTATATTTGAACCTGGCTGCAAAATTCCAGGCAACTTTTAGTCACCCTTAGCAAAATCTATCCCAGAAGGTTGTTGAGCTGGATATTGCCTTGAATTCCTGGGATGTAAAAGGCAGGTTTGCACATATCACAAAGAAGATCCACATTTTGTTCAAGGGAAATATTTGTCAAAACAGATACAGTTCTGTAAAAGTCCAAATGACGAGCATTGCGGCATCCTTCTTTGTTTAGTTAGGGTGACCCTTTCTGAGTGGGCATTTGAACAAATATATGCCACTCTGCTTAGTGACCTGTTGTTTCCAATTACCCTTCAATGACACTGACAGGGTTGAATGGCACAGCTGGAAGCTTGTGACTGGACGTATCCATGGCAACCCTTGGGATGGAACATCACCTCTCTCAAGGCTGCTTTGGTTGCTTACTGAGAAAAAGAAACCAATATTTCATCACAAGCTGATTTGTTTTTAAAATAGCTAACTGTAGGACATCACACTGCTGCTGGACAAAGATTTTAGTTGTTGTGGGGAAGAAATGCTCTCGTCAAATATATTGTCCCAATTCCATGCTCACAAAGTCCTACGTGAAATGAACTTTAATTTCTTCTGCATTATTGTGGGTAATTTCCAGAGTAATTTGCACCCAGCACACTCCCAGTCAATCCCTGTGTCTCAATTACCATGTTTCCTTGAAAATAAGACCTGGTCTTATATTGGGGGGGGCTCCAAAATAAGGAGTAGGGCTTATTTTAGGAGAAACCCAATTTCAGAGTGATCAGCCCAAATGGTAACCCCGCTCCCCACAGCACCCTTACAAGAGGCAGCTAGCATGCAGGGATCGATGGTATCTGGCAGCAGCTGCATCCCTCCAGTCCCTTGATCATCACACTCTGGGGCTGTGCAGCCCATGCAGTGCAGATAAGTTGATTCCCTGTCCAAGCAGCAGGTGAAGGCAGTTGCGTGGGGGGCAGGTAGGTGACCCATAGGAAACCCAAGAGTCATCGTGCCAGAGCAGGCAGCACCAGAAGCAGATGGAGACAGAGATGTTGGGCAGAGTGGAAGGCAGGTGATCCTGACAAGGCAAGCTTGAGAGATGCGAAAACAAGCCTCCTATGATCTCCCAGTCATTCCGACCCACCAACTCTTTGCTTTCCTGTGGCACATCTGGATTGCCTGCCTCTCCCCCCCATGCCTCTGCCTCCATCTGCTACTGGTGCCACCACATGAAGATAAGCCTCCTGTGGCCACCTGCCACTTCGTCCCACTGTTTCCTGCAGCCTGCACAACATGTCCAGATCACATGCCTCTCCTCGCCTCTGCCTCCACCTTGCTGCTTGGACAGGTAATCAACTTACCTGCACTGTGTAGGCTGCTTCCACCGCTAGACACTGTTGACCCACACATGCTTGCCACCTCTTGTGCTGGCCACCCCCTTCACTAGGGCTTCACTAGGGGTAAGGTTTATATTAGTGTAGCAGAGGGGAAGAGACAGTGTCAGGTTCTGTAAAGTCTGGGGGGAGGGAAACGTCAGCATGCAAAAGGAGTAACCAAGTTTGTGTATCCTGATATTGGTACTAACTGACCACCTTATTTATTTATTCATTTATTAATTTATTCATTTATTTATTTATTATATCAAATTTATATACCACCCCTCTCCGAGGACTCGGGGTGGTTTACAGCCATAAATTAAAACACTATCACATATAATTTTACACTTAAAATTTAAAATCCAAATATTTAAAGGCTGATCAAATAAAACCCAATGTAATTTTACAACCCCAATTTAAAATTATTTAAAATTATTAAAAACCTTAAAGCGTTACAGAAAGGAATTTTTGTTGACGCTGACACTGTGGTCCCCATCACCTTTTAAGTAGCATACAACTCCACTCTAGTGCAATCACTCAATTATCCAATTAACCTGTATCCTTCTTTTGCCTTCCCAATCCATCACAAGTTCTTTCAGTTGTTCCACTCTGCTCTGTCTTTCCTTAAAGTGATAGATGGTGGCGAACTGCTTCAGAGCATGATGACCCTGACCTCATCTAGCATGCGGCTGTGACCCAGCAGAGCAGGCATACAGGAAGGGTTGTCTGCAAAAGTGTGCAGCAGCAGAACGATGATCCCCATATGAATGGTGGCCACAAGTAACGTTGCAGGGCTGGGGCTGACAGGGAGTGCAAGAGAGAGAAGGAGGGGCTTGGCTGGAAGAAAAGGGGAAAAAGCAGGAAGCTGGGAGAGAGGACATTCAACATGCTTAAAAATCAGGCTAGATCTTATTTTCAGGACAGGTCCTATTTTTGAGGAAACACGACAGAGCAGCTATTCAGTACCGCTTACAGGACAGCACCATTCAGTTCAGCTTTTTTTTAATGTATAAGGAATCAATAAATCAAACACATAGAACTTTCAAGAGCCATTTGGAAATAGTGAATTAACATGGACATTCTCAAAGCCTTTGAATGATCTAACTTTAACCCTTTAACAGCAAAATAAAGATGAAAATAGCATACCAGGTGATCCATTATCTATTCTGCATCATTAAACAGTCTGATTGACGAGGATAATATATCGAACAAGTCTCCCTTACTACAAATAGCAAATGAGAGAAATTACTGAAATTGCTGAAAATATTTAATACGCATATTTCCTTAAAATTATTATAAAATCTGGTAATTTAAAACATATTCCCTCATATGGAAAACTAAAATAGGGTAGCATTTCAATAATTTTGATGGTGTTGCATGCACATTCTATTTAAAACTGACAAACTGATCCAGTATTCTGCATTTGAGATGCTAAATTGTAAAAAGGTGTCAAAATTATTTCTGGCCCACCTTTAATTTTTATAATTTGTGAAAAATGGAAGCAAAAGTGTGGATAAACAAAGATGTTTAAAGGTTTAAGATCTGAAAAGTGTAATACAACTATTAAAACTGTTAGATAAAGTATATTTACATACATACCTATTTTGATTTCAAATTTATATGTATACATAAAGACCCATTGCAGCCCAAAATAATTGTAGTATTAGAAATTAATAGTTGAGTAATTGTTGAACAACATACATACAACTTACAGTGAAGCAAAGTTTAAGAGAATTGAATGGCTGCGCTGAAAAAAGCTGTTTTTTTACTTGATTTGAAACCTCTGCCATTTCACTTATGATACTCATTTACATACGCAAATTATCACTTGATAATAGCAGTGACCATATATTGAATAAGAACGAGCTGAATTTGTACTCATTTTAAAGTTTATGCTTTTCGTCTTTCTCTCTAATGATATTGTGGGGCAAACATCTCAACCCATTATTTCTTTTCTCTTATGGCTTTTTTCTGCACTATTTAATCTATAAATTCACTGAGAGCACAAATGAATCGTAAAATATATTAAGAGGAGCATTCACCCAGACAAATGCATTCTAAACTGATCATTTGACTACAGATATCCAACTGGCAGCCTGCTAGCTGAACAAGTCCCAGAGCAATTATCCAACCTCTTTACTGTGGCTGACCTAAAATATTGTCAAATTATATTAAAATAGGGATTGCACATTCTAATGCTACATTTCCCCTTTAGTTGTGCATGTCATGCATATTTGCAACTCTCTGTGTTTGTGTTTCTGTGTCTAATCCCAAAATGAGTTGCACAAGACTGCAGGCCCCTCTATAGACATTTTGCAGGTAAAAGTTCTCTGTAGCAAGTAAAAAGAAACATTGCTGCTGAAAAGGCCACTATCATTTTTAAATAAATGCAATAGGAAATCAGTCTGTTTGCTTAATATTCTTTCAAGGCTTCATAACCAGCTCTGTATGGGAAGGATTTTGAAATTAATTAATTAAAATTAATTTTGAATTATTGATTACTTGATTAAAATGAAATAAATGAAGTTAGTTACATTAATTAGGAATTAATATGTCACTGTTACTGGAGATTCCTTTTTTCCACACCAGTATGACTTTAAAATACAAATAATACAATACCGAATTATCTTGAATTATAGGAAGAAACATAACTGAATTCTAATTTTTCTTTGTCATTGTTTTGCAGCAAAGCCAATATCTGACATACTGTATAACCTTTAGAGAAATATTTTGCCGTGAAAGAAGAGGTGGTCAAAGATTTAGAGTCTAAGGCTTCAAAATTACAAACATATTACAAAAAGGAATGCAGGAAAAGACTGAAGTGATTAGGATAATACATCAGTGCAGCTTAAACTGGTTCTCACTAAACGTTTACACTGATGTGTGATCAACCAAAATATTATTAACTTAATGTGGATTCAACTGTGTTTATGTACCACATTTCTGTCATGAAGCTAAATCATAAATGATTTCCTTATGGTCTTTAATCCACATAGCACTTAGAAGCATGATTCCTTAGCTTCAGCAGCTGAACTACACTGTTTGTCCTCAGGCTGTACCTTAAATGTGGTAAACATTCAGACTGGAATAATGTCATGATTTATTCATGAGCATTTAAAGGCCAAACTGGTTGCTGTTAAGAAGTTAGGGTTGTATAAAATGAAACCAAAGGAGAGCAGCAGGGAAGTGCTGAGCGAAATCTACTGGTGGGTTATCACTTTGAGGGATACAACTGATAACCTCTATCAGGAGAGATGCTTGACGGTCAGAGAGAAAATGTATTTGTCTTCTGCCCGATTGCATCTGAGTGACTTCATGGATACACTTTAGGTTATCTTCTTCCATTTATAAATGGAAGTATGTACTTGTGTTAAGTAATATGATTTCATTTCACCTATGCCTTACAAATAAAACATTCATCTTGAGAGGAATACTGATGATTTAATTCTTGTTTATGTAAATAGGTGTGTATGCAACATAGACTGTAGTGGCTACAGTTTCAACCCTGTTTGTGCATCTGATGGAAGTTCCTATAATAACCCATGCTTTGTTCGAGAGGCATCTTGCTTGAGGCAGGAACAGATTGACATCAGACATCTTGGACATTGCTCAGGTACCTTTAACTTCACTTTTCAATAGTGATTATTTCACAAGATCAGAGGTTCCCAAACTTGGCAGCTTTAAGACTTGTGGACCTCAACTCCCAGAATTCTCCAGCCAGCAGAGCTCTGCT
>JANHFP010004679.1:118213-148451 GCA_032468135.1 Calamaria suluensis
GCTCTGCTGGCTGGAGAATTCTGGGAGTTGAAGTCCACAAGTCTTAAAGCTGCCATGTTTGGGAATCTCTGCACTAGATGATGACTAGAAATAATGTTGCTTATATCCGAGATATGGCTTTCTTTGTGGTTCTGCTTTCATAAAATAACAGCACGTAGGCAAAATGTTGGCTTTCATTGAGAATTAAAATGTTTTCTTTTCATTGAAAAGCACATACCCAAGCATATATCTAAATATTTTTTCTTGGTTGTGATTTTCTTTCAAACCTTAAATGAAATACAAGAGGTTATGCTTGAAGGACTTGTGATCCAGGAAGCAAAATAAACTGTATAACTAATAAAAAAATTAAGTATGCGCTGTATGAAGGAAAGAAAATTACATACTTATGTTTCATGTAATTTTATTAAATATTATAATTACAGTAATAATCGGAAGTACTACTGTCATTATGTGAGGTTTGATGTATTTATTTATTTTAAAGAATTCTTCAATATAAGCATCAGCACACTTGTGTTTTTCATTGATTTCATATATGGCAAGGCTATTCTTCCCTTTTCCCCTGCCCTCTGCCATACAATTTTTTGATGATTTATTGCTTACTCAAGGATCAAAGGCTGTTGGGCACACTTCAGTGCCAACATGAACAGGCTCTCTCTTTTTCATTTGTTGGTAATGAATGAAGGTTATCTGATGCATTCTGTCGGGGTTGACACATTCCTCATGGCTATCAGATGCAGCCAAAAGTTTAATCCTTTGTAAAAAGCAGACAGAAAAAAGTGTTGTAGACAAAAACCACAGTTGTTAAAGATAATCTTGGATGCTGTATTCATTATGTTGGTTATATTCAAATAATAGACAATGATTGATATCAGGATATACCTTGCTTCAGATAATCCTACTCATATTTTAGGTTAGATTTAATACATGCATACATACATACATACATACACGCATGCACACACACTGTATATATATATATATAATTCAGGTGAAAATGAATTATTTGCTGATTGTATAGTATAGAAAAAAAAGAAATACCTTTATATGTTGGCAAGAAATGTATACCTGTAAATTTGATGATCTTTCAATTAAACCACAGTATTTCTCATATTTGTTCTTCATTCTCTCTCACATATATTAATGTAAATTTTGATTTTATGACAGTTGTGACAGTCAAAGTTCAAAGTTGGGAAGCATATTTTTGATTGATTGTAACCAAAGCAAAATTTTAAGTTTGCTGGTTTCTAAGGCATGGACAAAATGCTCTGTTCATAAAACATCTAAATTCTGGTTCTTTATGTCCAGATAGAAAAGAAGAGAAGCCACTTGGAAGATCACAATTTCTAGTATTCTTGGCCCATCTGTCTTTGATCTCCCCTTTCTCTCCCTCCTCATATGCCATGCTGGAGGCCAATAGTATTGTCAATAGCGAAAGGAAAGTGGGCAAAATGTTAGGTACACACATGTAGAATGCAAGCCAACTATTTTATAATATTCTGCCCATTATACAGGAATATACTGAGACAGCCGTCCTTAACCTGGGAATAGATAGACAGAGCTCTAGGGAACTAAAAGAGGGGAGGGAGTCTGGATCTTTGCAGTTGTGCAATGATTTGAAGTTAATTCCATGCTAAAGCCCCATCCCTCCACCTGACTATCTGTTTCCCAATATCAAAGAAGTCTCTGAGAAAATGTTGAAATGCGCAATTGGATATGATTCCTTTAAAGCCAAGGAAATTGGCAGTCCACAATGGTGGATGAGTTGATACAAGTAATAAAAAGAGCTTGGATAATCAAGCTGGTGAACTGACTGTTTGAATAACTACACTTCACATGGCTGTTTGATGCTACAAATAGTATAAGTACAGAATGGAAGGTGCTGCAAAAATTGGTGAGCAAAGTGAAATTGAGGCCTTGTGGAAGAACAGGGAGAAGATACTCAAAGTCCGTCATTTTTACCCTACTAAATAAGGTGTCTCCAAATTTTGTCTTGGTCTGGATCAAGCAAAATGCTCTAGGTTTTTCTTCTGCTGCGCCAAGGCCAATCCGGGACAGTTGAAATAGCGTTTCTGAGAATATATTTCTTTTGCTTTTATATACACCTCCATTTATTTTCTAGGAAAGCCTTTTAGATTTTAATTTAGAATTTGTATGACTATTGCCAGGTTAATGGAAGAAATGTCTCATTGCTAGAAAGTTACTTTATTAAAGGTTATTACTCATTATCCAAAACATAGTCAGGTCACTGCACTTGATTAGGTTCATCTTCAAGTTCCTCTCTGATTTCAGGAATCACCTTTTCATAAAATTATATCCATATTATTGCTTCCCTGGAAGATACACAAACACACATTCCAACTTTCAGATTGCAAAATTTGTTTCTGAACTCCAAAATAGAAACTCCAGAGACTTCCTCTCATTATGGGGAGTTCAAAGTATGAAGACGACATGAAGGTGACAGCAACACTTTGATTCCCCTACTTGATAGAGCACTTCCACATCTTCACTGAATGACAGGCAACTGAGAGCTTCAGATGTGTTAATAACTTCTTATGTTGTACTGTATATCAGAATTTGTTTCTGCCTTTGTACATTTTCAGTGATGGATATGTTTTTATGAAACATCCATGCAGGTATGCATTTCCAAAGCAAAACAGGAAAATAGTTTTCCCCCAGTTGTTATATTCAGGCTACTGCTAATAGTAATATTATTAACATTTAATATAATAGAAAATGGTATATACCAGTGATAGCTAACCTTTTTGCCACTGTGTGCCAAAAGCAGAGGAAGGGTGCCCACACCCATAATTCTATCTGCCCCCCCCATGCATGCGTGCATGACCACACCCTCTCCCCCCGCTTTTGGCATGTGATGGCCTGGTGGGCTTGGTAGGGCCATTTTTCACTCTCTGTCAGCACCAGAGCCTCTCTAGGAGTCTGGGGAAGGTGAAAACAGGCTTCCCCATCCCTTGGGGCCCTCTGGAAGCTGAAAACAACCCGTTTCCAGTCCCACCAGAAGCTGTGCTCACATGCCCACCAATATGGCTCTGTGTGCTACCTGTGGCACATGCGCTATAGGTTCGCCATCACAGGTATATACTATCCTGTTAATACAATAAATGCTTATTATAAACATAAATATAATAAAATTTAAAATATGATGTTTTTCTTATTCTGCATGATTTATTAAGTTGAAGCTAGATATGGGACAAATAAAGAACGAGGTTTATGAATTATCTGTCCTCAGTGACCTACAGTCTTAGCCAACCAACTTCATCAGACTTTGTCATACAATTAAAAAAACATTTTTGCAACCATAGGAGGTTGAATCTTAGTTGATTTGGGATTCCCTTCTGTGCTGATGGAGAAACATGGAGCATATATAGTGTAGGTGTGATTGAACAGGCTTTATGGTTATATCTGCAATTGACAAACAATATAAGGATATTAGGACATTTAAAAAAACATAAATAATAAAAGAAGTGAATTTCAAATACCCTCTGTTAATGGTGAGGGTTTTGCAGTAGTATGGGCATCGGCAGAATGGTTGCTGAGACGTAAGTAACAGACACAACAGAGTTTATTTCAAAACTATAAGTATATTAACAGCAAACTATTTACAGAATAAACTTCAAATAAACCAAGTCTTCATTCAGACACAAAAAGCATACACAAGCTATACATAAGCTTCCTTAGTTTTCAGTTACACAAGCTATACATCAAATATACATCATCAGTAACAAACCTTACAGCAGGACCTGGGCTTAGCTCAGGGAATAGAGCTAACATGCCATGAGCATAGCTTTAGACATAAAGCTAGCCAGCGATGAGCATAGCCTTAAGAATAAAGCTAGACAGCGAGAGCAACTTGCTCTACTACATTTAAAGCCACAAACCCATAATTACAGGTTCTCTCTACTTTTCTCTTAGTCATAATAACTAACTAGGTTACTGAGTTCCATTGACTCAACACCCTCCAAGCAGCAATAGTCTGCTGGATGTTAAGATTAGCTTGAAATTGATGATTCTAAGATAAAATACAGTATGATTATACCTTTTGGGGGGCCTTCCAGTCAAAGTTGATTCCTAGAATGTGTCTGCAGTTTTCTTGGCAAGCTTTCCTAGGACTGAGAAAGAGAATGACTGGTCCATAGTCACCCAGCTGTATTTGTGCCTAGGGTGGGACTAGAACTCACAGTCTCCTGGTTTCTTGCCTCATGTCTTAAACCAAATTGTCTGTCATGATTATATATTAAAGATGGCATAACATGACTAACTGTTGCTATGTGTTTTACTGCTACACAGGGGTGGGAAGAAAAGTATATCTATGATGTTTTTTCTGATTTTTGTAACTGCTTCTGAAATAGATCTTAATAGTTTGGGACAGTAAAAGCAATCCTGCACAATATCATTGTTTTTTAGCCATGAGAGAGGAATATAAGGCATGCCATCTTTCATTAAACTGTTTCCTTTAATAATTGTAGGTTAATAGTTAGTATTTTTTTTCTCTTCCTCCTAATAGACTCTGATGATTCCAACTTATTGGGGAAGAAGGATGATGGAATGCCGTATCGGCCAGATGTGAAAGGTGGGGTATTAATGGTTATGTTAGCTTTTATGTATAAATCAGTTACTATGGTATAGTAACTGAATATTGCAGGCCTTCCTCCTCCTCCTCCACCACCTCCTATTCCACTGAATCACGGAGGTGTTGGCTTGAGCCACTTCTTTTCCAGGACTTATGCTTCAGACCTCAATTCTTGTCAAAATATGCAAATATACTCTCTACCTCTGTGCCCTTCAGTTCTGGGATTTTTTAATTCTCACAATTGCCAGCCAGTAGGACTGAGGGCAGCCAAAGTCCAGGTTAAAAAACTCTGTGGGATGCAGCTTTTGGGAAGACCAGGATAGGTGGAAGGGCAGTGTTTTTTTAATCTAGCATTTTAGGTACCATTAGGCATAGTTAATAGCATACTGAATTAAAATTTTACTAATTATATATTATATAAATCATACTGGAAAACATAGTACAATATGTAGTACATTACAGTGCAATATAATGGTAGGGTGAAATACTTTATACTGAATTAGGGTTGGCAAATATCTTCTATAAAGGACCAGATCCCACCCTTCTGCTGCATGTATAGGTGTAGCTAGCAGGTCTGCAAGGCTAAGAAATGTGGAAGCTACTGGATGTGTCCAGCCTGTTAGCAAGGAGGCTGTTGATTGGTCACTACTGTTGTCTAGGGTAACCTGTCCCTCAGTCCCATCCCTCACAATGGGAGCTCGGTTGAAGTTCAGACCTGCCAATCTGTTGCTGACCCTTTTATGCTTTCTTAGCTTGTAGGCTGTAGAAAAACAAAAAGCAGGCCTGATTTATATTCCTTGCGCCAGAAAATATTTAGTGTGATGGGATTTAAATACTTGAATAATTTAGTGCATAATAGAAATTATGACGAAAAACTGTTAAAATAAGTTGCTGTCCCCAATTTATTTCAAAGTAATCCATTTTTGCTCAAACATGGTGTTACAAGCATCTCTGTTGGCCTTGGCAATTCTTCACATTCACATACTTTGAATAATGAAGCCATTTTTATTTCTTTAAGAAAATTTAGCATATCAATAGTTTCAAATAAACTGATCTTGTATTTCTTTTGCTTCCCCCCCTTAACAAATCGAAGGATAGAGTTATGAATTGTCTAAGCCCTACATGCATTTTCTATATTGATGCTACACATAATCCTGCTGTTAAGGACTGGAAAGGAAGATTTCATACGTTGTTCTGAGCAATGACTGACTCCGAACAAAATAGATTTCCTGTATTCTGCACTTGAGTTTTAAAGGTGACTTTTGAAACTGGAGGAAATGGGCAGAAGAAGCTATTTCTACAGAAAAGCAATTTCTTCCTCCTGTCACTTTCTCTTCTCACACTTTTATTGGAAAAATCATTGTAGAAGAAAAGAGAAAAATATGGAATCTGTGAACTATTTCTGGGGCATAGAATGGATTTTTAAGGGGATTCAAAATAGCAGCTTATTTTTTTCATTATTCAAATCATTATTAACTTTGAAGATGCACCAGGAATACTAGAATATATTTAATCCTTTGGTAAATGCTTAGTTTTCATAATGTATCAGAATTGGAAAATTAATCTGACAGATATCTTATCTGTGCTAGGTTTTAAAATCAGCTAAGGAGGCTCTCCTTAATGTATACAGAATAGAATTTTATCAATTTTGGCATTTTGTTTCTGGCTCTTTTTGGTTTGCTTGACAATTCAATTGGTTAATTTGCTCCACTGAATTACTTTTTTAAATGCTTTGTCAGTTTATTTATATTCACATTTCATAATGTGGTGCATACATTAATATGTTTAAGAAAATTGTTGTCTTTAAACCTTTCCACTGGCCTACTGTTTAGCTGATGAAGTCTTTTTAAATATCTTTTTTTTAAAAATTGTATTCATATGAATAATTTCATAATGAAAGCAATAGGTGATAACTTGGAGGTGTAAAGAGACTGCATGACGACTGGCAGTCTTGCATAAATTACTGTTTATAACATCAACATACTTGAGGGTGCATTTGCACATTCAAGAGCTGCTTTCTGGATGACTTGGGTGCAGGTATAGCATATTTGGAAGGTGTGAGTTTGGAAAAGTTTGATATGGTGAAATCAAAAGCACTGGTGAATGTGTTTTTAATGATATAGTGTGCTTCTTTAGATGTGAAATCAAGGTATCTTGGGAATTAAAGATTGGCTTGTACACAGCAACATCTACAAGATGTCCACGTTGTGATTTAAAACAAGTTAATATGGCTACATGGCCACATTGCATGTAAAAAAGGGCAGAGCTTCGACAATGTTGTCATAATTACCATCTTGATTTTTTTTGACCCTGCTTACAGAAACCATTGCTTCTTCCTCCACTTTGCCCTATTTAACATATATTCTTTCCTATAGTGGAAAGAATAAAATAACTCATTTTTTTCTGAAATTTGCAAGTATTTACTTACTAATAATATTTGCAGTCTAAGCTTAAAAACTTACATCTTAGCAATATCTTCAGTGTGTTGACCCAAAACAGGCTGCCCCTTCAGGCACAGAAACTTGAAGCTTTATTTCAGGGCATTGATTGATTATGTGCCATAAAGTCAGTGTTGTCTCTTTGACCTCATAAATACATTTTCTCCAGGAGGATATTTTCCCAACCTGCTTTTTTAGGTGTTCCAAACAATTCACCCCTTTGCCATATTTGAGACTTCTCAAAGACCACCTTTCTGCTGGTCTTCCGCTTTAAAAGCAAGAGGGGTGGGGCATCGTTATTTTCTTCTCTCTTCTAATTTAATTTATCAGAATTATGAAGACCCCTTCCTCATACCCCCTCAAGCTTTCATAATGCTATCTCTATAAAAGATTGGTTCATATGAAGGGGGGGGGACAAAATGAGCCAAATCTATATAAATTAAAATTGGGCAAGATGGCACAAAAGAGTACAATATCTTTGGAGCTTTCGAGAACTCTTTATCAAGCAAATGTTAACAAAAGCAGGTTTAGGAGAAAAGAAAAGTCCTAAAAATCAGGCCAAGTGTTTCCGACATGTTGAAGTCAGATGAAGCTTGAAGGCCAGATATAATTGACAGTAGTGCAATCTGTGACTAAAGGATGACTGCTCTCATTCCAGTTTTGTAAACACAAAGATTGTCCTCTTGTCACATTGTTTCATTCTGAATAAAAATTAGCATTGCAGTAAACTTTCCTCTATCGAAAACTGTCCCATGACTTAAGTGATACCATTATTTGCAAGGCAATGAAATTTATTTTCTGGGTAGCTAAATAGAACTATGATTTTCAAATAGTGAGATTTGTAACTATTTATATCTATAATCTTTTGAACTTTATTACTGATGTTCAAAGTAATAAGTAAAAGTACAAAATGAATCAAGCCAATTTAATCCATGTTAATGCAATTCAACATATTTTTATTTAGACCTAGTTTTAACATCTAATTAATTTATTATTGTTATTTAATATGGATACCAGTTGTTTTCAAAATTGGATTTAACATTATTAGATTTTAGA
Organism: Calamaria suluensis; assembly: GCA_032468135.1. Taxonomy (NCBI): domain Eukaryota; kingdom Metazoa; phylum Chordata; class Lepidosauria; order Squamata; family Calamariidae; genus Calamaria; species Calamaria suluensis. The sequence goes on from JANHFP010004679.1 coordinate 126,296, forward strand.
ATTAATATTACTATCTAAAAAGTGTAAATATTCACCCGAGACTTTGGATTTCAAACAAATGTACTTTCATAATACCTTGACTGTGTTCTTTCTATATTTTAGGAATATATAAATAAAAAATATAAGAATATTTATGTCAGATTTCCCCCCAAATTAATTCATTTAGTTGAAAAAAATGTTCTTTGTTTTGTATTGTAGCTTTGGTGATAAAAGAATAAATATGTATTAAAAATCTTTAAATATCACTAAAATGCAAGGTAAGGTGACAGCTTTATTCCAGAGATGCATTTTAGATTTAAAGTATTAAGTGGCTATATTTTTATAATTGTTTTAACTATATTCGTAAAACAATAACATACTCTACCTTATATTTTTGTTTCATACAAAAGATGCAAGTGATCAAAGGGAAGACATCTATATTGGAAGCCATATTCCTTGCTCGGATAGTTTTAGTAGCTACTGCATCCATGGGAAATGTGAATTCATTTATTCAACACAGAAAGCTTCCTGCCGGTAAGTCAGTTAGACTAATAAAAGCACTATCTGAAAATATACATTTCCGGTATATTATTAAGCATGGTCCTGGGGGAAATAGCCCTAGATACTTTGATAAAAGGTTCTCCTCTCTCATATCTGGATGGTTTTATTTAAATCCAATGTTGTGTTTTTATTATGTTATCACTTTGAATTTATAGTATTCTATTTTCTATGTTTTTTTTTACTCCTGCCTGCTGCTATGTAGACAGAGTAGATTCCTCATACAATTGTTTGAGCAAAACTAAGGAAAGAACAGGGAAAAGGGGTATGTTTCATTTTTTCCCCTAAGAATGCCACTTTCTGTCTGTCTGTTGGTCCATTGACAGGCACAAGGATGGTCAACAACTTGATATTTTCACTAAAATTGAGTGACTTTTTTTTAAATTACCAAGGGCTGACAGATGACAGCTGTCAATTACTGGCAGGGAAAGTGACAGGAGATCTATTCCCCTTCAGTGAAATTATAGATGATATAGACATAGACAGAGGTACAAGGACTCTTTGTATATACAAACCAAAGTAAACAAAAATGTTGTCTATCAACAGCACTTCCTGTTTATCTTTTTAGCCCAGCCTGCTTAAAGCTACAAAAAGATTGTTAATTTTTGCCTTTTTAGATTTTTCTAGAGAAGGAGAGCAAGTATCAAAAGGTTGGGGCGCAAGGAATTATTATGGATGGTCCTCATCTTGATTCAGTTTCCTGCAGTTCAAGCAGGGTTACTTGCATAAGCGTTCCCCGCCACCACCCTGGTTCACATACTTCTCCCCACCCCACTCCAATTAGGAGCCAGGAGCGCATATGCATTTCTGTATGCCTTTCCAGTCTTCCCTTTGCCTGGGGAAACTTTAGTAGCATTGCAGTTGGTACTTTCAAATGGCATAAAGAGATGATAAAAGGTAGTGCTGAAATGTGCCAGAGAGGATGAAGGTATCAGTTAAAGGCTTTGGCTCATTTCTCCAGCATAAATAGACATGGGTTGCAGATTATTTTTTTTAAGAAAAGGAAGGGGGAAATCCTTGTCACTGTTGTATTCAGGTTAGATGAAATGTCATTGCTCTTTTTATTGATTAATCTTGAATTAAAGTTGTACCTATGCCTGCAAAAGTTGTAAAAGCAATTGTAATTTTGTATTTGGATTAGCCTGTGTTGAAAATGCTCAGATTAAATTATAAAAGCGTAAACCTTTTTCAGGCTTGGAAAAGCAGTAATGGTCATGTTGATTTAACAATAATTTATTTCCCGGAAAACCAAGTACTGAACCAGTGTATACAGGGACCCATATACACTCACCTGGAAGACAATTTTAGGATAAAAAAGACATTTAAGGGAGAAGGAATAAAGAAATCTGCCAATTAGTCTAGCATAGGTATATAAATACTATGGTGATAGGTACACCCTAAAAATAGTTGCTTCTAATCTTTTGCATTTTATCAGTCTAGGATGTGCTCTTACTTTGTCTTCTTTGGACATTTTAAATTTTATAAATTTCCATACAAATTTCCTATACAATATATTTCTATAAATCTTGGTGGAGCTTTGTTAATATAAAGGCTCATGGGTTTGAATCTTTCTCATTTGTATGGTGCAATCTACAAAATAATGTGAATATTAAAAATACTCCTTCAATCTTACATTCTTTTATTTTTTAATTTGAACTGATAAAAATTTCATTAGGTAGAATCTCAGAAAACACTTGAAATATATTATAATTTGCTTGAATATATGCTGAGTTTACTGACAGTTTGCAAGAACAAATTCAACAAATCATTGAAAAGAAGAACAGTGATGGATTATATATCCACAACAGAAACAGAAATTTAGGCAGGAATGTCTTCCTTATATATGACACATTATACAATGCAACATATTTAGACATTTGAAATATGGTTTGTAAGGAATATGTTATGGAACCAATTAAAAAAAAGGACAAAAGGATTTGAAAAAATATTATCAATAATCTTCAGTGTTCAATGTAAAGCATTAATAAATTACAGTCAACAATTGAGAAAAGAAACAGAAGGGAAGGGGAGAAGGTATTGCTAACAAGTTTTCCATAATGTTTTTTATTATGCTTAATAGTTGTTTCTATTATTATCTAATGTAGAGCTTTTTTTAAACTATTCTAACAATAATGTTTATGTGTATGTATATATGTGTGTGTGTTTGTGTGTATGTGTATATGTGGGTGTGTGTATGTTTGTATATATGTATATGTGTGTATATATATATATATAAATATAATTACTACACAACACGCACACACACAGAGTATATATTATCATATATAAAATACTCCAAGGACTTTTACTCTTCTTTTTTAGGTGTGAATCTGGATACACAGGACAACATTGTGAAAAAACAGACTTTAGCATACTTTATGTTGTCCCGAGTAGACAAAAGTTCACTCATGTGCTTATTGCAGCAATAATTGGAGCTGTCCAGATTGCCATTATAGTTGCAATTGTTATGTGTATAACCCGGTAAGTTCAGAGGCACAATATCACAAGGGGTATCTTTCGTTGTTTTCTTGGTTTTTATTTTGTTAGGGGCATGATTTGTACTTTCCAACCTACTTTCTTAATGGATTGAGATGGTAAGTATTTTTGTTATTTGAAATGTGTTCTCTCTTTCCCTGGAAGTAGGTTTATACATGTGAAACACTTATACACATTCTAAGTCTATATATAGTGCACACATGTTCTATTATTATCAAGGTAAAATAGTTAGGTAAGTAGTCTTGATGTAAATGTCACAAGATGCCACAGTCCTGTAATCAAACATGTAACAACATGTTTGAATTAAACATGTAATACAAACATGTAACAACATGTTTGAATTAAAGCTCAGTGCAGAAGGTCTTTCAAAATTATTTACTAATTGTAATGGGCAGAGAAAGAAAGGGGACAGAGAATTTCTCCAGCACTTTGTCAAAACTGGGATGCCCCCCCTTAGCAATGACAGCTGCATTGCTATTGAAAAAAGCCCAAAGGAGGAATTCTCTGCCTACGTTTTCTTGGGATTTAATTAAAGCATCTGGTGATATAATATAATCACTGGTGATATAATTATATAATGAAAGGTACAGTTATATAAAGAAAATGATCATGTATCCTTGGCCAGCTTCTGATTAAATAAGTGCAAGAATGACCAATAGTCTGCTTGTGAGAATTTTTTATTTCAAATAATTTTGAAAATAAATGTTTTTTCATTGAAATGAATGAAAACTGAGGGGGAAATTGAGAATTTCTCACTCTGGCACTAACTTGCATCCCCAATAATATGTTTGCCCTGAGATCTGCATCCTATCTGTTCCTCATCCTATTTGCCTTTCTATATCATTGATCTCAAACTCTGCTAAAATGTTTTAAAAGGAGGAACGTTGGCTTCATTAATCTCAGATATTTCTAGGGGTGTAATAAGTACAGCAAAGAAATAGAAGGGAAATCAGGCTGTGGAATATGATATACATACCAGCCCTTCTTGTTCCTTTAATCCATGCTATGGCTTAAAATACTTCTACAGGATTGCTGCTTGCTCATCCACGCCCATGTCAAAAATAGATTTTCTGTGGCCCTATTTACACTCAGGATTAATTCCAATTCCTCATGGTGAAGCAACAATTTGAATCTCTCCTCTATCTGAGTGAGTCATTTACTATGTGATCGGATCTCCATATAATATTCTTTTTGAGCAAGAAAATATGAAAGTGTACTGGGCTATCAAGAACACTTTCTCACACATGAAGTTGTAGATGCCTTCTCAGCTGAGTGAGTTGGTGGCTATATAAACTGAATAAATAAATCAGTAATGAATAAGTTTTTCAGCTCCATTGCATGGTATGGAGGAGAAGGCCTGTCTGCTGTCAAACAAAGTAGTGACAGTTTTAGTGGGTTTAGAAACTGGGTTTGAGCGCCTTTGAGAGCCAGTTTGATGCATTGGTTAAAGCTAGAAACCAGGAAACTAGGAGTTCTAGTCCTGCGTTAAGCACAAACCCAGGTGGGTGACTTTGGGCCAGTCCGTCTCTCTCAGCCCTAGGAAACAGGTCATGGCAAACCACTTTTGTAAAAAAGCATTTTCAGAAAACTACAGGGACTTGTCCAAGCAGTCACTACAAGTCACAGGCTGACTTGAAGGCACACCCACCTACATGTATTTATTTTATACTTCTATATCTTATCTAGTCTATAATGTTGTGCTTATTACTTCCTCACATGGCTTGCATTGTTTTTCAAAAAAACTGATCTCATACATCAGCATTTTTGAGCTGCTGGACAATAACTGTGCTGAAAATAGTTTTCTGCTTTGTATCCCCAAAGCTTTATCCTACAGCATTAACAAATATAATTCAAAGGTCAGCACATGCTTGCTTGGCTGGATGACATATCATGGCCAACATAAGCAATCAGTTACCCAATACAGGCTGCTTCCAGTTGCTGAAATTAACCCAGAATTAGTGAGTATGAGGGGGTCTCCTACAGCTTGAATGGACTTCATATCATTTTAGAATTCTCTTATCTTCTTTGATAGCTGATAGTGAATAATCCATGTTCTAGCAACAAACTCAGAGTGGGCTCATAAAAGAAGAAAGAAATTCAAATAATATTGAAGTTGTTCAATAAGGCAAATTAAAATTATCTTTCATTTTTTATTCTGCTGATACACTTAAACTCAAATCAAGTAGTTTTACAAGCTCTTCAGCAATAAGGCTTTCCAGGAAAAACAGTTAAAAGGATCAGATTTGCGATATGCAGAAAATACATGTAATTGCCCATAAATTTAAATTTGGGGCATATTTATTCAGAAATAAATATATATATAGGATTGCAGCCTTTGATAATAATATTTAGGTCTTAGTTTCTCATCCTGGCACTTGACCATGTTTGAAACATTGTTTTAGCCAAACAAGGTTATCAAGAGAGAGGGAGAAAGAAGATATCTGGCAAAGCTAGTGAGCTTTAACTATGGTTAATGATGCCAAGCATGATTCATAGTGGCTTCTTGATTAAATTATTCTTAATTTTCTTCCTGGAATGTTTTCCCCCCTCATTCTGCATATCCATTTACAACTTCCCCAGATAATTCTAAGCAAAAGGAAGGAGAGACTCACTAGTTTTTGGCATCAAAGGATTCAGGAATCTGAGCTTTGACAAGTGTGTAATACTGAAATTCCAAATATTGGGAGGTGGCAACAAGTTGTACATTATCACTGTGTTGGATACTCTGTTCAAATGTATTCTTTGTAGAGGTTTTACATTAATTGTACGTATAAAAGAAATATTAATTATCTTCCCTCTATAATAATTAATGTTTAAATATATTGTTTTCATCTATCACAGGCCATAAGGGCTGTGATAGTGAGATAAATGGAAGAGATAGGGTGGCATTCTTAGCTGTAGTATTGTGAGTATTTGTTCATTCATTCAGTTAAAATTAACACTGTACTTTCCTTTCTGTCTGTTTAGACACTCCAGCATTCTAAATAGGGGTTTTCCTGATTTGAGGGGGAGTAAAATATCTTGGAATATCTGGAGCTATAAAAAAGAAGCGGCTGGGGATGTATATGGAGGATGGTTACATGCCCCTTATTAAATAGACACCAGAGAGCATCCGTTCTTCTTTTTTTAAAAGAATTTATTTGCTGGTGGAAGCTGATGCAAACTTTTTTCCTGCGAGGCTCCCAATAGGAGGATTGGTTGCAGTGGCTTTTTTGTTGCAGTGTCTGTTATAAAGAGTTACTGTATTTTTTACTCCAATGAATGCCCAAGGTATCTAAGCTACTTCCTTGTTGATTAGAACAGCAGAGAAATCAAATAAATAAATAAATAAATAAATAAATAAATAAATAAATAAATAAATAAATAAATAAATAAATAAATAAATAAATAAAATACATGCATAGATATATGGCTGTCTTAATGACTGCCATGTTATGCAGTGGTTCAAAGTTACAACTGCACTAATCAAGTAACTTTATGTCCAGGGCTTGTGTTTAAGATAATTACAACTAATTGATCTTCATAGTCAGGTGATCAACAGTTGGGCGCTTTGCATCAGGCAGGTGTTTGAAACCATAACAGTGTCCCAGTGTCACATGATTTTGTGCTTTGTAGCCAGCTTCTGACAAGCCAGGTCAGTGGCATTAAAATTGCAAGTCATGTTCATGCAATATCTTGTTTAACAATTCATGGTGGCTCACTTAATGACCCAATGGGAAGTGACATCATAAGTCTGTCAGAGTCACATGATATTCTCATTAGGGACGGCACTGCTTAACAACAGAAATTGATGGTCCCAATTGTGTCACTAAGCCAGGACTACCTGTAATTGTGAAAATTGCTTTTAAATACTTTGGTTTACTGACTCATTTTCTCTGCTGCTTGTTTCTGATAACAGGAAATGTCCCCAAAACAACAGAGGACGGCGGCAGAAGCAAAATCTAGGCCACTTTACTTCAGATACATCATCCAGAATGGTTTAGCGGCATTTTTTTATACCTACATTGACCATGTGAAGTACAATTTTATTAACTTTTTTTAAAACAATGGAAATATTTATTTCAGAGGCCTTATTTTTGGACATTTTAATTATTATTGTTATTATTATTTTTAGTGTAGCTCTGTCTTGTTTTATTCCAGGAAGCAGCTAACAGCTATGGACTGCTCTAGTAACTTCTCATTTCATGGTTTGAGGAAGATGTTAGTTTATTTTTTGTATTTGTATCCCATGGTTATATTGATAAGACTTGTGTTTTAATCATGGAATGTAAGAATTTTGAAAAGAGACATTTCACCAATGGTTATTCAACAAATGAGAAATGGAGCCCATCATGTTTCCTAGCAAAAAGGGTAAAGATGTTTACAGCATACTTTTCTTACGAGGAACTAGAAGACACTGTGTTTAAATACCGTAGATATTTAAATGTTTTTCAAACTTAGTAATTGGTTTTTTTAGACACCGCCAATTGCATGAAATGTGGAGATGTGTTTTTGTGTGTAGTTGTAACATTTAGAATGGGCTGAATCCAGACTAAGTTAGCTCTACCTAGTGCTCATAAGAATCAGTGGATGAGTTAATCTAAATTCCCATTGTTTTCAATGAAAACAAATTGTGCAATTAACTTAGAATGCAATCCTATACATCTCTACTAAGAAATAAGTCCCATTCAGTTTAATGGAAATTATTCCCAGATAAGTATGTAAAGGACTGCCTCTTTAGTCTGGATCCAACCCAAGATATGTGGCCCAGGTTTCAGTGCCATCTTCTTCATAAATAGCTGACACTTTATTTTTAAATTGTAAAATAATAATATACAGTTCATTTGAAAAACTGCTCAGCTGAGCAGAGCACATTTGTCCTGGAGAGACAAATATATTGCTTTTTTGTTAAGAATTATGTTAATAATCCACATACCTGATTGGGTTGTAGCTGTGTTAGCCACTGTTTAAACGATTTTCATATTTACTACAGTTTTCTAAAGAAGATACCCGTTTTCACATCAGCAAACACAATTGTATAGTCTTTGTGATTAAAATGCAAAAAACAAAAGTAGTATAAAAGATTTTGTGCTCTTGTCAAGAATAATTTCAAGAGCTAAGAATGTGTCTCCAAATAAAGTCTGCTGGTTGTATTTATTATATTAATAGGATGTTAGTAATTGTTTGGAAGATTCAGAGCTAAAATGTAACTAGGGTGTGTTCCAACTGTTTAACATGTAGTTTTAGACTTTCCAATTCCGCATGTAGGAATAAATAATTTGTTCAATAAAAAGGCTTTGAATATTTCAACTGGAAAGGTATGCCAATGCAATGTTTTCTTATTTAATCTGCCCCAAATGTGTTTATTCATTACTGTAAATAGCAATCTATGTATTTGGGAAAAAAATAGGAATTGTCATTTCAATTGTCAAAGGTCTGTTAGAAAGCATTGATCCTCTCCATACCGTCTGAATACAAGAAAAGAAAATAATTTAAATTTCAAATAGGAGCAACATGGATTTTAACAGACTCTGGGTTAGTTCTTTGATTGCTCTATTGTTTACTGTTTGTAGATTAATTCAGATATGTTTATGGTTATATCAATGTGCTTCTTTCAGTGCATGTCCTTTTCCCAGTGTGCTGCTTCCTAATTTTAGAGGGTTCATATTGCAGGAGGCACTTGAACAATTAGGCGTGGCTATTTTGTGGGTATAAATATTTAACAAGTGTCTTGGGGTGGAGTTTCAGACCCTGCTTTTGAACATTCCCTTAAAGACAGCTGTCGAGCAACCTTCTGGCATCAGTGCCAGGATCATCCCACTGAGGTTTGAACGGCTGTTATATTTCAACTCCCATACACTGATCTGAAGACAGGCAGTATGGATCATCGTGCAGCCGTGGAAATGGATAAAATCCACCCAAATCGCCAATCAAGCATCACAGATGATGAAGAGGAACAAGATGCTGCGTTTACCATTGTCAGAGTCCTGGACAAGGTAGCCACGATAGTAGACAGCGTGCAGGCCAGTCAAAAACGGATTGAGCAGCGCCACAGAGAAATGGAAGACACCATCAAGACCATTCAGATTGACATTCTAAAGCTGGCTCAGGCCCATGGCAGCACAGGATACACAGTTAACAAGCTGTTGGAGAAAACACGCAAAGTTAGTGCTCGGGTCAAAGAAGTGAGAGCCCGAGTAGAGAAGCAGAATGTTAATGTGCAGAAGGTGGAGACCAAACAGGAAGAAATGCTGAGGAAAAATAAGTTTCGTGTTGTTATTTACCAGGTAATCCTCTTTTTTTAAAAAAAACAGCAACAAAAAAACCCTGCTGTTACCTGCTTTTGCAACTTCATGCTTGCTGGTTTGCTTAACAATCCAAAGAACGTGTTTTTTAAAAAGCCCTCTCCATCTCAAAATGTGTTAATGCCTTGTGGTTTTCCAGCATTGATTTTTTGCTTCTGAATGTGCTGGAGCTTGAATCCACTGGTGGCAAGGCAAGCACTCTATTATTAGTTCGGGAAGTCTCTCAGCCAGCCAACATAAGATTAAGTGTAGATCAGCAAGACTATGTGTTGCATCTGTGAAAGGCAATCTGAGGCAGGCAGTTGGATATCATGACTAGTATTCCAGGCGTGACTGTCGTCCCTGTTATTTTTTCAGAGGGTTAAGTAGAGAATTCAGCCTCAGCAATTCTTTGCACAGTGCAGTGCTTCCATTAATTATGTGAGTTGTGTTTTCATTGCTAAGCGATTGCCTTTAATATAAGTATGCTATCTCTGCTGTTTTTCCACGCAACAGGTTGCTTTCAAATTTCCTTTCCCCCAAAAAATATATTTGTTGTCTAAAAAAATAAATAAAAACAAAATTCTGGCACTTAAATGGACATTTCAAAATGAGGTGGGAAAATAAAGTTAATCGCCTTGCAAAATTCAAAGTCTCTATTTGGAAAAGAAGTGAACGGTTCTTGTACTAAATTAATTTGTTATTCAGAATGGTTCTGTCCTAATCAAAGTGTTTTTTGTGCATAACACTAATTTCATATGCTCTGTCCAAATAATTAACAATTTGCTTAGTTGCATGGACATTGAAATTGCAAATGCAATAGTGTGTTTAAGAATCCCAAATCCTGTTAGAGATTCAGACTACTTCCTTCTCGTTAAGGTCATCATTGTCTTCACTTTTAGCAACTGGAATGGCTTATATTCCAATTATATTCCTTTCAAAGAATAACAATAGCAGTGGGAAAATATTGCTGTTTTGTTCATCAAAATTCTTGGAAGATACATGAAATGCCTTCATTTGTGTAATTTTTTGTACTTTGAGGAAATTCACATATCACATGCATTGAAAACTGATGTGCTGCACTGGAAACAAATACTGGGCAGCAGCCAATCTAAATATTTTGCAGTTACAACTCATTTGCTGTGATGAGGTTTCTTTCAAAATTAGAATTATAGATGCTTGTGTAAACTCTTCCTTAAAAAATAAATTTAGCAGGTCTTACTTTTGACACGATCATTCCTGTGATCACACTGAAATTGTGAGAATTATTATTTCCATATAAGCCAGTTTATAAAGGACGTCAGACTTTGGCTATCATGTTTGGGTATGGAAAAAAAATATCATCCTGCATAACTGATTGCTTTTATTTTTATTGTGGATGGTATGGTTCACTTATAAAAGCAATAAATTGTAGTTTAGGTACATTTATATGCCTCTCGCACATATGGGTTTGATGCTGTAAGAGTGGAACTCAATAAATTATGTATATGTATGTTCATTATCTGAATTATGCTAGCATGTGTTGATTATGAAATTTGGAAATGTCATCTATAGTTATGTCTGTTCTTCATAGAGCAAGATCCAATATTTAGAAAGCAGAATTAATCATCGCTAGATAGAGTATAAATAGCCAAGTAGCTGAATGGTCCATGGGCTTAGCTAGGCTTAGCAATATGTTTGCATTTTCCATGTTGCTTAGCAGATGCCTCAATTCAACAAGGAACAAAATTGTATCAAAACACAGAAGAATAGTAGACAGTTGATTAATATTGAAAGCACTTTCACCAAAAGTGACTGATCATCATTGAATATGGGGTCTGGTGGAAACCAGCAAACATTGTCCTTAGTTGCCAATTAACTGATTATTCTCTTTCCTCCAAGAGATTTCGTTGGACAATTGGTCAACAATCTTACTTCATTGACAAGAATATTGAATGTCACATTGACTTACATATTATCTAGTTTTTGTGTATAACGTGCAAGAGTTCCAACTCTTCAGACTAAAATTTGCTTTGTTGTGACAGGCTTGAAAGAAGTTGCTTAGTATCATTGGAGGAACAGCAGTTGAGCTATGGTTAATAGTTTCCAAACAAACCAGGATTTAAAAGCCAGTATTAAGCAATATCCTGCTCTATTTGGGAGACATTGCTCTTATAGATAATTGGAAATTGACTATGGCTTTTAAGCATAATATTTTTGAGTAAAGAAAGGAATAAAGTTATTGCATAAATATGAATTAAGTTCATATGATTTGCTTAGCTGAAAGCAGCCAATTTCTGGAATTTTGTGGAGGATGGATTGATTTGCAGCAAAGCCATGTTTAGTGGCAGTAAGAAACTACAGCAAGTCATGTTTATTCTTTCCCAGAAGTTGGGAGGGAAGGTTATGTTTTCAAATGTAGCTTGGATAAACAAGGTGTTTCTTATTTAAATTTCAAATCTGGTTAATCTTAATATTGGTTTGTTTTAAGAAACCCTACCTAAAACTTAAAATCAGTGACAGAACAATTAAGGAATGCCATCTCATTTTAGGTTGGTGCATAATTTAGGTCTATATACTTTTTTTTCTTAATTTTGGAAAAAATACCCTGTCACATTACTCCATTCAATCATGTATGTTATACCCTATTTTCCCCAAAATAAGATATCCCCTGATAAATAAACCCAATCAGACTTTTGAGTGCATGGCAATAAGGTCAAGCACTTATTTCAGGGTTCAAAAAGATATAAGACAGGGTCTTATTTTGGGGAAAAACATGGAGTTGTGTCAGAAACAAATGAATTCTGGTTTACTTCTTTATCATGTAATGGTTCAAGGATCAGCATAGTTATCTTTTCTCTGAAGAACTGAGCCTGCTGAACTAAGCAAATTACATTTTTACCCCTCAAAGTTTTGGGTGAAATGTTAGACATTTTCAGATGATGAAAGATAGTGGTTAATCTCCAGAACATCCTTGCATCCAGGCTGTAGTCAATGCCTCTTTGCAAGGTGCAGATTCCAGCAGCCTTGAAAGAGGCTTAATTTGAATAGTGTGGGATCTACCTTCAACCTCTTTGGGGGACGATTATTGCGACAGTCAGGTTTTAGACTGTGTAACGAGGCCCAAATCATATTGGCTAGCCTCATTGAAGACCTGTGACAAGGCTTGGGAAGGAGTATGACAATCTTATTCTACTAGATTTCTCAATAGCATCTTTATGGACCATCTAAGATCCAGAGGTGAAATTCAGCCGGTTGTATCCGGCTCAGGCGAATCAGTAATGGTGGCTGCAGGAGGCTCCACCCACGCAGACCTCATGACATAACTTTTGTGCAATTATTTTATCCTCTGCGCATGTGTGGCTTTGCGCATGCACAGGCAACTGTGTGTGAGCAGAGAGCGCACACAGCACAGTTGCAAACCAGTAGGAAAGGTAAGTGAATTTCACTCCTGCTAAGATTCCATACTGATGATTCTATTCCTTGAGTGAGTAGTTATAATAGGAGAGGCTGTGTCACACCAGTAGAAGATGCTAAAGTATTACCCCCTATTTTGTTAAAAAAATATTTGTGATGCCCTTGAAAAAAAGTAAACTGCCAGTTGGAGGTGAGGAATCAGTGCGGTGATAATTACTCAATTGGGAATCTCCACAGTAGGTTGAATGGAGAATGCAATGGAAGTTCTAAACTGCTGGTAGGAGGGTGGCAGGGTCTGGATGGGGAGAAAGAGGATCAGTTGCACCCTGCGCAAGATAAGGTGGCTATTGGTTCTTTTAGTCCCACTATAGTCCAGTCCAAAAAATCAACTCCCCAGAAGGTTAAAAGTACCTTGCCAATCTGTTTGTGTTGTAGAGGTAGTTTTCCACTTACAGTCCCAACTGGGTCAGAACCTCCATCACTAAGAAATATTGTCACTAAACAATTTATGCTGATTTTACAATTTTTTGCCATAGTTGTTAAATGAATCGCATGGTCATTAAGCAAATCCAATTTCCCCCATTGACTTCACTGGAAGTCCTCTGGAAAAGTTGTTAATGGCAATTCCTTCACCTGGGGCTGCAGCAGCCGTTGTAAACACATTTGTGTTGCCAAACACCCATTTTGTTCACATGACCATGGGGATGCTGCAACAGTCTTATATGTGAGGATGGGCTTATAAGCCACTTTTTCCAGTACTGTTGTAACTTTGAATGGTCATTAAACAAATGGTTGCATATCAAGGACTGACTTCTCCTTCTTTTAGTTCTGTGACTTTCAGACAGATATCTGCCTCAACCACTTCAAAATGTTAACTCGATGTTCTGGATTTAAACCATATTTACTCCTTATAACCTTGTCAACATATTTCTGTCATCTTATTTAGTTTCTACATTTGAGAGGTCTGATGATTCTGGAATAGTACCAGCTTTGTCTCTCAGTTGACTTGTAGTCCCAAGCAGAATCCAGGCTGATAACTTGTGCTGCTCATGGACTCAAAAGTCTTGCAAGAAGAGCAATTCGAAGCCATAGTCTCAGCTTTAGCTGATGTACTAGGAACGAACTTATCAACAATCTTACTGTAATTCAGGCTACTGCCTTTCCAAACACAATCTACTTCCCCAATCTGAGCAAATGCTAAACCACCTTCCCCATAATAGGTGTGATGGGAACAGTCACAGAAGCAAACATTCTATGTGGGAGCTCCCATCCTTTGGAATATCTTATTTCTTCTCCCTGATGCAAGGAAGTGTCCAAATCTCAGAGCCAGATGCATGAGAATGTTGAGAAATGTAAGGCTCTGAATAAACAGAATCAGCAGTAAGCAGGAAAAACCAGTTGCACAGGTGTACGTTAGGCAGAATCTGGGTTAACAGCAGTCCTCATGAGCAGGATCTGGGTGTCCCAGTGGATCACAGATTAAGAATGAATCAACAGTATGCCACAGCTGCCAAGAGAGCCAATGCAGTCTTGAGTGGCATCAATTGAAATATGGTGTCAAGCTCTTAGCAAGTGATAGTTGTTAAGTGATATTCTATGTTTGGCTGGTCAAACCACACCTGGAAAACTGACCACTTCTGGTCACCATAATAGAAAAAAAGTGCTGAAGAACTAGAAAAAGTGCAAGCATGGTAAGGGGTTTGGAATTTTGAATAATTGGGAATTTGGCATGTTCAGCAGAAAGAAAAGACTAAGGGGTGACATGTTGGCAGTCTTCCAATACATGAAGGGGTATTAGTGGTAAGAGACTGAAGTGACTCCCTATAGTACCTGAGGGCAAGACAAAAACCAGTGAGTGGAAGTTTTATAGAGATCCAAACTTGAAATGAAGAAGAATTGCCTGACTGTGAGAACTGTTAAGGAATGAAACAACCTCCTTCCTGGAGTTGTAGATGCTCCATCAGTATAAGGCCATTTTCCTGGTATGTTGTGAGAATCTGGGTAGGGAATTGGACTAGAAGACAATTCTAGGTATAGACTAGGCTGTTTTGGAAGGCCACAAGAGGCTATTGGTGTCAGTATATTTAGTTAGTGTGATATTTAGAATGTTGGCAGGATACATTAATTTTTATATTACAGTAGCTGTAATGTTTACTTGTTTACCTGCATAATATTATAACAGCTCTTTATGTACACTGTTCCTTCCGTATACAGTGAAGCAATATATTCATTTTATAAATACATTAAAAGTTCTCCAAGTCTTTCTACTGCCACATTTGCATCTGTCTTTGAGATCTGGAACTGTACAACTCACTCCTAGTTAGGAAATATTATCTTCTTTCAAGATCAAATAGAATATTTCCAGGACATATTGCTCTTTTATAAGTAAATCTGCAGCCTTTTGGTGATCTGGAGACTGCTAGAATGTTACCTGTAGAATGCCAAGCCTTGCTGCTCTATTTTTTCTCCCTAGGGCCTAAGCACAATCCCCATTAGGTGTCTTTGGTTTTGATTGTGATTACATGCCCATCTTTACTCTCCATATACTCTTGAACTTGGTTCTATACCCCAACTCTACAGTTTTTCCAGCGTAGCTGTACTGAAAACAACCAAGGTTGGAATAGACAAAACTGTTTTTAATTAATCATGAATGATCTATCAAAAGTATACTACTCCCCATAAGGTTTTTGTGTGTATGTGTGACTAATATTTATTACTAAAAAAGCTCATGATGCTACAAAGACTCTTCAGGATTTCTTCTTGACCAAATCTGGGTTATTAACTGTGTTATTAACCGTAATTAACACTGTTAAAAGGAAACAGCAATAAAGTATAAGAATATGATTCTGTGATTAATTTCTTGTTAATGGTATGGTATGCACTAACCCCCAACATATGAACAATTATACAGTTGTTTGGACAGGGATAGAGCAACAGTAATGAGTGGCCCTTATGCTATTGAATCTTTGTGAATGTTCTGAAAAATTTAGCATAAAATAAAATGACTGAGGCAGCAAATATCTGGAATTTTTTAAATTCACTTTAAGCCATTTTTGAGAAATGTAATGGAGACATAACATTGTGCTCTTACTTGTAGGAAGACATTCAGTGTCCATCTTCTCTGACCGTTATCAAAGACCGGACACAAGAGGAAAGCACAGAAGATGCCTTCTGCCCACCTGATGATCTCTCTTCTGATGAGGAGTATTACATAGAAGAAAGCCGAACAGCCCGTTTTAAGAAATTGGGGATGAGGCGCATCAACAACATCAAAAAAGCATTTTCAAGAGAGAACCTTCAGAAAACAAGGCAAAATTTTGGCAGTAAGGTGGATAGGCTTCGTACTCGAATAGTAACACCTGAGAGAAGGGAACGGATACGGCAATCAGGAGAGAGGCTGAGACAGACTGGGATACGATTCAAGAAAAATATTGCCAATGTAGCACCGATTAAGGAAAATTTGAAAAAGTATAGGAAAACTAAAGAGCAACCAGGGGCTGAAGGCCAACAAGGAACCCAAGAATCTGGCCCTGAAACAGCAACAGAAAGTACGGAAGCTGAACCAGCCACTGAAGAAATTTCCTACACTGAAGTGATAACGAAGGTGAAGAAGGACAAAGGGGATGGATCAAAACACCCTTCTCAGGCAGATGAGAAAGTAATGATTCCTCCTGAGAAGAACCTGATCAAACCAGAGACGAAAGAGGATTCCCTTCTATTGGATCTAAAGCAGTCAGCTTAAATGGCAAATGTCTGCTGCTGAGGTGGTGTCACTATGGCAGGAAAAGAGCAATTCCTTTTCATGTTGGAGGTGCAGAATGGTGGCTTTTATGCTGCCTGAAGATATTTTGGAAGTATTGCATGTTGCAGAAAGTTTGGGGCCCAGCCCAAGGTTTGGTTTCTATTTGGACATGCCAAATTGGTCAGTTGGATTTATCTGCCAATCCACCAAACCAAGCAGCATGTGTTAAGACATTCTTTTCCTACCTTGCATTGTTCAAATGTATTTTTTCTAAAACTCCCATTGTCCCCATTCTTACTATGGATTATGATAGTGGTACTTTGTAGGGCGCCTGGTTGGAGAAAGTTGTTGTAGGACTCTTTCAGCATTTCCCAATATTTTGCGGGAAAGTCTGTAATGACATTTGATATTTTACACGTTATCCTACACAATTTGCCTGATGATTGATAAACTCTTCTGGACAATCTTCAATCCCAAGGGAAAATTGTAATCTATATATAAAGAGATGTGCTTTGATTAAATTACAGAAGAGAATAGATCGACATGTGTGTATATATAGTCCTTTCCATACAATAGGTGCATCTTTATCATCTGATGATTCTCTGCTAATAATAAACAATTTCCTTTTCATGTGTATGCAAATTGCCATTTACCCTAACAGGTACTACATTTCAACATTAAAAGGTGATACAAACACCCTCTCTCTGATTTAATGACATTCTTAACAAATTTCTTCTGTTTTTATTTTTTATGTACAGTGACAACTACAAAAAGTAAATCTCATTATTTGACTTATAAGAGATATCTGGCTGTTGCACAAAGTAGGTCAATTGTGGGCATGAACAAATCCATCAACAGGTAACCATTAACTCTTTCTTCCCCTGCCCCCTATAATTGTATCCAAACAGGTTTTTTCCCCCACAACCCCTTTTATTCAGATAAGTTTGTTGGAGAAAATCGATTGTGATAAACTACAGCGAATCGGATATTCCTTTGCAAGACAAAATATGGAGACAACTCTAGTTAGGAATGTGGCAGAGCTTCAGGGAATCCACCTTTACCCCACCTGGAAAAGATAATTTGAATCTTGCTCATAAATAGTGACTGTAGCCTGTAGACTGGCCATTCCATGAATGAAAAGGCTCCTTGCATTTTGGAAGACACCATAAATGCCTTTCTGGAAGGAGAACAGGGAGGAATCATGGTATCCTAAACGTTAAATGGTTTGAGTGGCTTATTGTTGGTTTATTCAACTAATGTATATTCTGTTTCAGAGGCTTGTAATCAGATAGTATTGTGGCAAGATCCTTTGAATGAAAAAAATATGAATGAAAAAAATAAAAATAAATCTGTAAAGGGCCTGTTTGTAAATGTATTATTTTAGCTGCATCAGTTAAATAAGAGAACTTGCCTCAACTTTAGCATTGCCTCAACTTTAGCATGTTCATTGCAATGTAAAAAAATAACACCCACTCCAGAATTGATGCTTTTCTGCAGAGCTGCCTCATTAATGACTTGAGTTAATGACCTTTAAATAAGGTACTGTTTTCTGTCAACTCTCAAAGACTTTGCTCCAGAATAACCCATTATGATGCCGTTTCTTAATCTGCTTCCATTTTATAGTTTTAACACTGATGATTTAGTGTAATCCAAGTATACACATTTTGTATCAATATATGCAGTGTTCCATGACTATAAATTACGCAAACTACTTATTTTCTAAAATTTGCTATATTATGCAGATTGTAATGATGTTGAGCTTTGCCAAATGCTCATGCTTTTTGATTATCAAAACTCTGAGACTCATCTACCTCAGTATAAACATGAGATATTATCTTTTTGAGTGTTATAAAATTTATTTTTTCCAATCATATTTAATAGAAAAAATATGCTTATCTTCTGGTCCTTCTCCTGCCCCCTGCCCAAGATTGTTCAGGACACTGTTTCCCATGACCAATATATTTGTGGCTTAAAAGTTCTGGTATTTTTCAGTTTCTCAAGTATCCAGTAATAGCATTTAACTTTCAGCTAAGTAGTAGTAGTTGTAAGGAAATAATGCTACATTTTACATTCAGTGGTTCAACAATTTCAAAGTGGATTAAGTATTTCCAGATTGAGATGGGTGACGTAACAGCAATGGAAGGCAGAAGAGACTGACTGGATAAGGAGAAAGCAGTTTCATATGTACTGTATGTTTCTACACTGTAAAAATAAGAATGGTACCAAATAAAAAAGAATGTTAGACAGAATGTGTGGTAATTATTTCCCAAACGGCTGATACATAGACTTTGTCCGAAGTTTAAGTTTCATTAAGGATCAAATATGTCCCAGGTTATTTTGGTCTTTGCATGATTTGTTACTTTTGTTTTAGAGAATAGAATGAACTTTAAACAAAAAAGGACAAAAATAATTCCTTATGTATATATTCCAAGTCACAGAAGAAGGAATTTTCATCTTTTATGCTAATGTCACAGAAATTAATTGCAACACTGTGATAATTTTCTAATTCTGTAAACATCAGGATATGTTTATGGATTTTCTTCAACAATCTATTACATCTGGGTTCTGTAGTGTTTTTTTTAAACGTGTAGTAGGTGTTTTTTTTTTGGACAGGTGTACTTTAGGATGTTCTATGGGAAGCTATTGGTCAACAAAAATATACAAATATTTTCAGTGATGTTCAAGTGCAAAATCTAGGTTTCCCCATCATCTCTAAAATCAGTACACCTTTTCAAAGTACTGCTCATCTAGACAGGAAAAAAGTTATTGGTTTATCCTTGCTGTGGTTCACATGCACATTAGTGTGCACTGCTCCCACTGATCCTCTTTAACTGAAGCAAGGAGGGACAAATAAAAATAGAAGTGTAGCACAAATTAAGAAAGGTTGGGGGTGACTTGAAAGCATGGCAATCTTCTTCCACTTCTTTTTTCTAAATAAGAAAGCAGTTCAGACAGACCCTATGTGGCCTCTCAGGAATTAAGTGTGGCTATTTCTGCTGCTGCTTGGAACACTGCAGAAATTTCAGAGTTGGTATCCATGATATCCATCTCCTTTTCCCCAACATATGCTAAGTTAATTTTTTTGAATCACTTTGCAACTTTTTTTCAGATAACCAGTGAAATAAAGGAAGAACATAAAAATTCTGCACAAGTTTAGTTCAACATTTTAAAAGAGTAGACGGCTACTCTTAAATCCATTGGAATTGGGCAGCTATTAAATTCAAATAAAGTCTACTGTAGGCTTTTTTGATAATTTAATTCCTCTTTTAAATTAAAATTATATTGCATGAGTAGAATTGATTTTCTCATATTAAACAACAGATCCAATTCTAGAGACACTGCAACTGCTTATAGAGCAGAATACAAGGCAATTGGGCCATGAATTTCCTTATTTTTCTATTCCTTTGAGGCATATTTTAAATATGGGCAAAAAACAGCTTCACATCCATTTGCAATTTAAAAATTGTTCTGTTACCCCAGCAAAAAAAAGATTACTTTCACAAATATGCATTCGGTACAAGCTAAGAGCTGTTGGCATATGCATCAGAGCCTGATTTTTATTATATGAATCAAGCTTTAAAATGTATATGGCTTTAGCGATTAGGCCATTTATTTCATTTTGCAGTTATCATGAAAATTGGTCCTTACGAAAGTAAGATATAAACTAAAATTGGTTCTTATCGTGGAGATGTTGCATACCAAGTTAAAACACATAATCAGCTTAAAGCAAGATACCTTTTTGTCCCAAATCTGAGGATCTGATGAGCAAGGGCTGATCAGTATTGTCACATGAGAAAATGTGTACATGGTCTGATTCAAAATGTGGCAGCGCATAGTGATAGGTGGCTCTAGGTTTACCCATGTAAAACCTTTGTTATACAAGCAGTACTGACTTCTAGATTCCTTCTGGGTACAGTTCAAAGTGCTGGTTACTGTGTTTAAAGCCCTATATGGTGCATTGCCAGGTAAGCCTTTCCCTAAGGACAGCCACCTGTCTTATCAGGTTAGATAGGGTGGACATGTTCTTGGTCTCTTCCCTTAAAATTTTTCCACTTATGAGAACTAGGAAGTGTGTCTTTTCAGTAACAGCCCTTTTCCTATGGAACATTTTTCCTCTGAAATACCTGCCTGGCCTTCCATAAAGTTTTGAAGACTTTGCTTTGCCTCCAAGCTCTTGGGTAGGATGAGGTGACTGTATCTCAGAGATTTAACTTGGTGCTAGACTTTTGGTTTTAATGTTCATTATTTTGTTTTAATGTGGTTTTATTTTATTACTGATATTGTTCTAATTCTTGACGGGAAGCTGCTCAGTTCAGTATAAGATGGGCAACTATATAGCTATTTAAAATAAAAAATAAATATTTGCTCTACATCAGAATCTTCAGTGTAAGGATGCCATTTACTAGGCTTAATAATCACAACATGTTAATTACAAGGCTTAACATCTCATCATAGAATGTTTCTTTTTAATCTAGGCGTATTTCACACTAATAAGAGTTAACACACTTAATAAGCATTAAGCAAACTAACAGAGAGAGAGACTGGGTTCTAATAAATTACTTGAAAATCTTTAGAAAAGTTCAAGGTAGGCTCTTCTGACAGAAGTATAGAGTTGCCAAGTAAACAATGAGTGTAAAACCTAACAATGAGTTTAAAAATGTGGAAAAAACGAAAATGAATCCTGTGCTTTAAAAACAGGAATATGAATGTTTTCTTTCACACTAAGTCTACCTAAATAAAACATGTTGAAACCGAGGAATAAAAGTAAACCCTATTTATTTATATTACATATTTTAGACTGTCCACCTCCCTCAAGGGAGATTTTACAATTTTTAGTAAGACCATTAACATTCTCATGGAATATTAGGGAAATTAACATACTAGAGACATTTGGAGTTGTAAATTCCAGTGTAATATGGGAGCTATCATCTAAGACCAATGTTCCAGGCAGAATAATATCTTTGAAAATGTAGATTATGATCATGCCTTATCCCCTGTGGTATCAAATCCTGGCAACTAAAAGTTAATGCCTCAAAACTAGACATTCCCAAATTACCTTAAACCCAAAGGCATGCTAGCACAGTTGAAACTGAAATAGTGTAGTTTGCTATTCTTTTTAATTGCAGAAAATTCCCTGTAGATAAAGTATTCATTATATAACTGCAGCTCAGTCTGAATTCTTGAACTTTTTGCTTCAGCACCATTGATATTATATGGGTGCAAGGATATAATTCCCAGAAGTGTGTCAGAACCTATTTGAAAAGTCTCTCTCCCACTATGTCCCAAAGAAAAACGCTCAAGAGAATGAAAACAATAACATCTCACTAGCTGGAATGTTTATTGGTCTATGTACATTTGATTCCCCCATCAGCCACTCATATCTACCATATTTATGATGAGCCATATACACAATTTTTTTTTACTTCTGTCAGCTAATTGCCAGAGGAAGAATAGCTAACATAGCTTTGAATATTTTTTTTTCATTTTTGGGAACACATATTATTGAGAAGTTAAGTTGCTAAGTAAATGTCATCAGCTTTGCAGGCCAACTGATATATCCTTAGGAATTATCCCTAAAAAGCTGCTCAAAAGATTATTTATTTATTTACTTATTAATCAAATTTATATACCGCCCCTCTCCCAACGGACTCGGGGCGGTGCACAGCCAACAAGATCTAAAACACAATATATACAATATATACATAGATCAATTAAAATATGA
>JANHFP010004679.1:148704-163519 GCA_032468135.1 Calamaria suluensis
ATCTGTTTCTGCCCATCCAGACCCGCACCGCCTCCAGGCACCGCGACATCACTTCCACAGCATCGTTGGGGTGGTTTATCAGCTGGTTGACCAAGCAAAGCATCTCTGCAAAGGTAATTTCTCCTTTCAGCATGATACTTTCACTGATATTACATCTTATCTAGAAGAACTTTCAGGTAGTCATACAAGTCACTTGCACAGACAAGGCTCCATGTAGCAAGTGACAGAAAAACAGATAAGGTCCAACCATTACCAGCAGAAAAATAACAAGCTGTGACATACTAAAATGAGAAACAAGTGGGATCAAATGAGTATTATCCAGCAGCTCAGGGTTCCCTTTGCCTTCTTTCAAATAAACAAACATATTCTTTTTTTAAATAGAGAAACACTATTTTTAAATATAGAGAAACCCTATATTACTAATGATAATTTGACACCTCTGGTCTAGATCTTCTATCATTAGTAATATGGTAGGGTTTTTCTCTTATTAAAAAAAGAATATGTTTATTTGAAAGAAGGCAAAGGGAACCCTGAGCTCATTTGATCTCACTTATTTCTCATTTTAGTATGTTACAGCTTAGATATGGCCCACAGGGCCACCCTGGAAACAGCAAAGGACTGGTCCACCGTGCCTCTGCTAGCAAAAAGAGAGCTTGGAAGGGAGCTCTATTTTCACCGGCAGAGGTTTGCAGGAGGCTGTGGCAGCTGAAAATGGAGCTTGGGAGCCCGTTTTCACTGACAGAGCGCTCGCGCCATCACAGGAGCTCTCAACACATGTATTATCAAGTTAGCCACACCCACCCTGGCCGTGCCCACTGAGGTCAAACGCAACCCTGAAATGGCCCTCAATGAAAGAGTTTGACACCCCTGTTCTAGACAACAAACATCCAAAGGGGGAAAGAGGCATGTATATTTTAATGGCTGCAAAATAAAATACCTTAAATTGGAAAACTGAATTGGAATGTATTTCCTTGTTAATTGGAATGCTGGTTGTGGACAAGTTAGATTTTTCTTCCTCTACCTGGGGATAATGGCAATTATATATGGGACTTTCCTCTCACAAAGCATATGTTCTACTATTAGCATCTGCTTCTGAACATTTTATTGCTTCAGGCAAGCAATTATTCCTGATAACTTTGAAATTCCTTTGTCTTTCCAAAGTGATTTGCCAAACTCCGTGATTCTAAAATGGTGTACTGTATTTCAAAGCAGCCTATTAAGGTCATTTGAAAGAACAATTTTCTAAATGTTTGTGGAGTTATATGGAACACTGTGTAACTATAACCGTGAAATTCATTATGGGCAATCAATAAGTAATTAGACTATCCCTAATGACTGACCAGCAACTATCAATTTTAAGCTACAAAAATAAACTAGGGAACAGTGAACAAATTATAGTGAATGAAGCTATTGTTAAGTTTCTCATTACTAAGTTCTGTGATAAAAACATATGAACCATTACATTTGTGGAAATGCTAATGTAACTTACAGATATTTCCATTTAATAATTCACTAATGTGAAGTAGATATATAAAATCTATGTCCCCATTTTGTATTTTTTTAAATGGCAATCATACTGCAGTGGAGGCTTGACACAGAAATATTCAATAAATGAAAGTCCACTATAATAGTGAATACATTAATACCATGTGAAGGTTAGGAATCGTTTGAGTCTTCAACCTTGGAAATACCATAACAAAGATAATGGGAAATTGTAGTAGGATGGAAACATATTGAATTCAGAAAAAAATAACTATTCTAAGATATGGCTCAAAATGTATGGAACCTACTTATGGGAAAAGGTTCCAACTGCCAGTAGCCATACTTTAGATCCATTCAATGCTCACAGACTGGAAAAATATACCAATCCACATGTTGTCATATTGTCTATTTTTGGAATGTTGTCTTGAGTCTTGGGTCTGGGTCACCTAATGCCTGGCTAAGTAGTTTACACAACAAGGGTACAGGAGAGATTTGTGTAGACCCAAAAAGGAGTGATTTGTGGTTTTTTGCATGCTGAAACAAATCCCTTTTGGCTGTTTAAGTGGATCATCTGTGTACATTTCAGAGTGCTTTCCACTCTTATGACCTAGTGTGATGTGATGTGCACATTTGTGTATTGGCCAGAATAATCTCCTTTTGTTCTTTTCTGCCAATTTGCTTAGTAGAGTCATCCAAAGGAAATTGATATATATAATAATTGGTTCAATTTCTGCAACTAAACCTGATTGCTGGAACTTCACATGTGATTTTATTTTACTAGATTTTATTACTGTTTTCTCCAAAGAACATGAGATTAGTGAAGCTATATTTAGAATGCAATCTTGATTTGTTCCACCAGTTACTGGCCAGTGATCTTTTCAAATCAGCTTCTTAATGAAACAATTTAAGGGTAAATAAATAAAATGCAGAGGTGCTACTTTCAAATAGTTAAATAATTGTGGTGACTAAATTAAATTATTTTTATTAAACTATTTTTTTCATATAAATACAGTGGTAGGCTTTTCACAAATCGATATGTAAATAAGAGCACAGAACTAAGGGGAAAGAATATGGGGAAAGATGGATGTAACTCAGCAAGGTCAGTAGTAAAATGAAAATTGTAGACATTTATAAAACAATTCCTGGAGTCCCCACCCCACCCCACTTTTTTATTCCTTCTAAATCCATCATTTAACCCATCATTTAAAAAACAAACAAACCTAAAAAGTGTTCCTCCATTTTTTTAAAAAAAACTTTTCTGTATATAGATTCTATGACCATACTCAGTGCCCCATCTTCATGTGAAGGACAAAAATAAGTCTCCTGGATTTCTATATTAACAATATAAAAATATATACATCCCCATTTCTTCAGTAAAGACAAACTTTAAACATCTATGTAACAAACAGGAGAGAGATTAGTAAATGTTGTATTCTGCACACTAGAAACGGGAGTATAGCCAAAAAAAAATACTCCAACATTTGCTCATGTAAAATTATTAGGAGTAAATGGTGATCACTTCACGTCCTCCTCCTCGTACCAGAAGCACTCTGTTCAAGCCTTCCGTCAAAACTTCCAAAAACTCCATGTCTGGGTGTTATATCAGTCAAGGTTGTAAGGAATGCCTGTAATCCATATGACATTCATATTACTACTCTATAATATTCTTTCTCATAAATGCCTAATTTGAACCTCAGAAGATATGTTAAGTAGGAGTCAGACAGAACTTTCAAATCTACATCCAGCCATGAAACTGAGATTCGTACAAAGAGAGATTACTTACTTTTGCTGGTTGAACGTGGACATAAATTATAAAGTATCTTGTGCAATTAAAAAGGCAACATTAAAAAGGTCCAGAGCAAAGTTAATATTACTCAACTCCTCCTGGTTAACAGGTTACAATCAGCTCCAACCCTCATTCTTTCTATTAACTGCCTGCCTGCCTATCCATTCAATTATTATAGCTGCCCATCCCAGTCAATGACTCTGGGCAGTTTACAATTCAATTCTATCTCCCTCCCTTCTCTTCTCCACCTGACCCCCAATTTAATATTGAAATGATACAATATTATATATGTGATGTGCTATTCAGGATTTGCTTTTAACGCCTTTGAAAAAAAAGGCAAAGGAAAACTAATCAAGGGAAATTACACCAATGTGGCTATCTTATACTTTTCCTGAGACAAGAGGGAAATATATACCCCTTGTAATTTAAAGAGTTAAAAAAATGGCAATATTTTATCCATAATTATCAAAGTGCCACAATTATTTTATATTTTATCCATAATTATCAAAGTGCCACAATTATTTTATATTTTATCCATAATTATCAAATATATCAAAATATCTTTAAAAAGATATTTATATAGTGAAAAATAAGAGAGAACCTGCTATTGATGCTGTATATTATTTCCTTTCCTATATATAAACGAATGTGAGAAGAAATTCATATACCCTTTATACTTCATAAATGAAAGTGTATCTGTATTTGGACGTTATGTTAAGAAATATTTGATAAACAAGAAAAGGTTCAGAAGATTTATGATTGTAATGTCATTAAACATATTGCTTTCCTGGCTTGTATGCCTGTTTCTTACTTCTTGCATTTTCATTCTTTTCATCTGATTATATAATATCACAATAAGTTTCCAGAAGAATAGTTATATTAATCAGTTACAGAGAAGACTTTTCATTTTTGCTTTGTAAATTATTAGGCTCAAGTTTTAGACCTTGCTTAAAGTCCCCACCCCAAAAGAAGGATACAGTTTTCATCCCCATGTCTGTTCTTGGGAGGTCCAGGCATGTTCAGTAATACCAGCTGGGCATTTTGTGACTTGTTTAGCACAACTCCATTGAGCTTGACAGCAGTATGCATCCTTCGCACATTTGATTCATTCCTATGATGGAACAATTAGAAATACCATTTCATGATAATGAAAAAGTCCTTATGAAAGCCAAACATTCCGAAATCTAACAAATAAAATGTTTGCTAATTAGCAGTACATCTCACAAAGTGAAAACTTGTTTAGAGAAAATCATTTGATTTTCTACAATATATAAGATTTTATCAGGGAATGATAAAACTCTGGGTTAAGTTTCATTTGTCCAGGAAAGAAGTTTCCATCAAGTTCATATTACTCTGCTTTCTGAAAAACTAAAGCACCAAAACCAATTAGGACATGCACAGTTCAAAAATAATTTGGAAGAAATGCTTTGAATGCCATACAAGTACAACACGTTTTGGCTGTTTACTGAAAAACTGTAGCTGCACTAAGAATCCCATTAACTTTGATTAGCAGATTTCAAGCTTGAAACACTTTCATCACAGTTCAACCAAGACACTTCAGATTCAAAGCAATTGGGTTCAGGTCAAATTGTTTTGAATTTGCTACATCATAAAACATAAATTGTTTTGAATTTGCTACATCATAAATCACAATTCTTTGATTCAGAGGAATCTTAGAATAACATCCATTTAGTATTTTTTAAAGTAATACATGGTTAATCCAATAAATAATTTCCTTTTGTAGCTGGAGGGTATTCTTAGCTAGGACAGCATAGCAATATCAGTCAAGTGGAATCTCTATACT
The DNA here is from genome assembly GCA_032468135.1 of Calamaria suluensis. Taxonomy (NCBI): domain Eukaryota; kingdom Metazoa; phylum Chordata; class Lepidosauria; order Squamata; family Calamariidae; genus Calamaria; species Calamaria suluensis. Next base: position 153,777 of record JANHFP010004679.1, read on the forward strand.
GAATGTGCTACTGAAAAAGTACTAGTTGTTGCAAATATTTTCTGCTTAAGACTGCATCAGCTGAAGCTTGGAAATTAAGTTTACAGTGTCTTTTTAAAGGCAAGATTGAGATCTATGTTACTGCTTTGAACACACTGGGGGAAAAAGGTTTTCAAGATGGCCATATTCCTTTGTGTAGTGGGTCATAGGAGAATGACAAAAGATTGGACCTTGCAGCTAGGAACTATGCAGATTCACAACTACAATAAAGTCCATAGAATCTTACTGCAACAGAGAGAATTTGACCTGTGCCACATTTTGGTTAGTAAATGCAGTGCATCAATACTTCTAAGGGGAAGCACACTGGGTACAGGCAGAATGACAGCCAGCATATATTTTGAATCCTGAGAAACAGAATTGTCTTGTGCATTAAGCATGGTCAGAAATGAGGCTGGAAACAACATGCAGAATTCCTCCCCAGCTGATAAGGCTACCAGATCTGCAGTCTGGCTCATTATTAGGGAGAAAACCTTCCAAATAAAAAACTCTGTATTCTTTGAACAGAGAAACACCACACAAAGTTTTTACATCCTGCATTGGGTGTTGTGAACATTGAGGTGAGTAGTTCTGCAGTGAAATTTCTTGATGTGCAACAGTGGGTGCAGATGGGTTCCCCCAGGAAGTAAGTTGATTGATATCTAGCTTGCATATGGATTAGACCAAGGTCTGGCTGAATGTTGCTTGCAAAAAAGGCAATGTCAGAGGAATGAAAGCCATCATGACTGATCTCTTCCTTTTCTACTGCATAAGTAACCTTGATGGATTAAGTTGCTTAACTTGTACCCTACCAGTGGCAGAAGGCATGTTAAGCAATTTAATAGATCTTGGTTACTCATGCAGTACAGGAGGCAGAAAAGACCTGGAGGCTGCAAGGATCTGGATGGCAAACAACAGTCTGAAGCTCAGTCCTTAGATGGGGTGGATGTGGGTTTGGAAGCCAACCAAGACCAGTGATATTGCACCTTTGTTTCTGGATGAGGTAATTTTCCCCTGGACTAAACTATTTGTAACTTGGTGGTCCTCCTCAGCTCACAACTCCTGCTTGAGTAACATATGGTGGCTTTGGCTAGGCCTTAGCACAATTCCATCTCAATTATGGCCATGCTTGGATCAGGAAATAGCACAGCATACGTCTTGGTCATTTCTTGACTGAACTATTTTGCATGGAGATGCCCTTAAACACTACTTGGAAACTACAATGGATCCAGAATGCAGCAGTTTGATTAATTGGATCCAATGGGTTTCCAGAAGCAGTACTCACAGAGTAACATTTCTGCTGTGAGAGATGCAAAAGTTGCCTGATGGCTTCAATTCAATCTATTGTTACCTTTACAATATATATCACTTGATGACTTGGTAATCTGCAGGACTGCTTCTAGTATTGGTTTCTGCCTGCTCAGTAAACTCTAGCAGAGAAATTATCTTTAGAGCCATCCTTAACTGACTGCCAACACTAAAGACCAGCAGAGGATGTTTCTCTGGGCTGCCCCACTCTTTGAATAGTGCTCCACCAAATTCAGATCAGCACCTACCCTGCTGGTATTTAGAAAACTGGCAGAAGTGGCTGTTCTCAAAAGCCTGTGTTAGTTTTTGGGTGGGCTATTATTTACTTTCAATTTTATGTTACTTTTGTATTATTGCAAGCTGCTCAACCTCCAAAAAAGTCTCTAATGTTGGAAAAACTGGGAAGAAAGGATGATGAGCAGTAAAGGTGAATGGACTCAGTTACAGTGAAGATCTATTCAAAGGTTAGGCATAGATCTTTGTGGAGAAAATCTACTTGGCTGTCAGAAGTTGAAAATGACTTGATGGCACATAGTCAAATGTGCTAGATTGCAGAAGTAAACACAATTAAAAATATAGAACTAAAAGGGCTCCACCATCTGCTCAGGGCAAGATGCCATGTGTGTACTGCTTCAGGGAATCCACTGAGTCTAATTCACAATCATCTTCCTCCTCTGATACTGGTGACAGAAGAATCAAAAGATCAGTGCCTAGGGCACATACTTAGATCTTGAGAAGACATCTCCACCCAGCCCTAATTTGTGAATGTCAATGTTTGCTTCTCTTAAAGGGACTTTCCTGCTTTGAAGAAAATAATTAATTCAGCTAAGGAATGCCACAATTTCCCACTTAAGGCACTTTTGAAGACAATGCTGATGGAAGGCCTTCTGGGGGAAAATTAAGACGGCCCTTCTCTGAGCTGACTCTCACATCCTCAATGAAATAAAAGAGCACTGGAATCAAAGGGAAAGAGCTTATCAAGAATCACATGAAGTAAGTGTTCTGATGGACAGCAACTCTATCCATTCTAAGAGTAAAAGGAATTCTGCTGTCTGCTGTAGTGCTGTTTCACTTTCTCTGATCCACCTGTCCTTGGCTTCCCAACCGGATTCAGACAATCCAATCATCCCAGTGAAATTAAGGGAACCTCTCCTGTTCCAAAGGTCTTGTGGTGGTTGGGAGGTGGGCTTCGTTTAGGGCTGCTGAAGGAGTTCCTCCAAAACCTGAGGATGCTGGCTTTAATCATTCAAAAATATTCAAAGGAAGAAGAGAAAAAGGAAAGATAACTCCCCCTCCCATGCCTTATATATTGGAGTATGCAGAAATGAAAAACTGACCAGTGGCTGCCAAACTGTTTGGTCCTACCAGAGGAGTAAATCCGAGCAGCAGCCAGCTAAGGATACTTTCAAGGCAACAACCTCTGCTGAAAGCACCTGGAATTCATTATAACTGAAACTTGGCAAGGTAGCCATTTCATGCTTTTAAAAAGCTACACACAATCAGTCTTTAGAGTTCTTACATACAAGATGTATCCATCAGTAAGGCCTGCAGGGATTCCTCCTAAAACTGGGAAGTAACGTGCTCTGAAAGTTAGAAGACTGTTTCTGCCTGCTAAACAATATATCAACTTTACATTATTTTTAATGTTCTCCACTGAGAGTCACAAATTGTGAGTGGGTCACAATTAAATAAAACAAATTTATTTGTATTTCTCAACTTGTTGGCTTGGTTAACATTTTTAGTTTTAGTTCCAATTAAAACATATGCAACAGTTAAATGGTATCCCAAGTGAATGGGAAACATGAAATGGATTGAGATTGTTTTTATGAAGTCAAGATAAATATAACTACGGTAGTAAACTATAAACAATTTCAAAGAGATTCATCCCTTTTGGAATTAATTGGAATTAAGATAGAGAAGTTGAAAAATGATATATATTATTTTCATTCAAAATCTTGCTCTAATCATTTAGAAGATTTTGTTTACATCTGCTAGAACTTCCACTTATATAATAGCTTGTACTTCAAACACAATCCTTTCTCTCTTTTAAAAAAATATGGGCCAAAATTGAAGGAGCAAATAATAAACCTTTTTATAGCAACAGATGCAAAGGAACCTTTGCATAAGTTCAACAAAACGGCTATATGAAAGCATGGGCTTCCATATTATTTGACTGAATGTACACACATATATACACACATACACAAAGTGACATTTCTCCCCCCCACACACACACATTAACTGGATATTATGCTGTTAGTCAACCAGATCAATGGGTGCAAAAGTTGCTCATGGAACCTCTTTGTTGTATCAGAGTAGTCATGCACCGTACAGTAAGGATAGGTGTGGATAAAGGCTTAAATTATAAAGGCAGTTTAATATGGATGACAAAACTTTAGTGCTCTGTAGAAAGATTTTGTCAAACAGAAGATGATTCACTCAAGGAAAAATACAGGAGACAATCCATTAAAAATAGGAAAAGTAGTAGAGTGTCTTTAAAAAGAAAAATGGAGAAAGCAAGAAGAAAAATATGTGCCAATATATAGTTATACTAGGATACATGACATATCTTTTTTGATAGGAGGCTCTACTGTGGTTCTTGGGGTTTTAAAAAAACATAGGAGGGAGTCTGGAGATACACAACACAGTATATTCTTACAATGTAAAATGAACAATGATATGGCTCAAAAAACCACTCAGCAACAACAAAAATACATTTTAAAAATACTTTCAATGTCATTAGCAAATTATCTGCCAATTCTATTATGTGTTTATCAATGAACACATAATGTTATTTTTATTTAAACACTATTGTTATTTTTGCTTAAACACTATTGTACATTTCTGGTAAATGAGTTAATTTTAAAAAAATTGCATCATGGGATTTTGAAGAAGAAAAAGTCAAATGATGTATATAAACAAAAATTTCATCAGTTCTAGAATATTATTTGCATTGAAAGTGGACAAGAAAAGCAGAGATGTTACTTTTAAAAAAATAAAGTAAAAACCAGAAGAAGAATGCTATGCCATTTCACTTGCATGCTAAAGCACAATGTATGGACATAAGAAGCACATAATACAAAGCCAATTGGAAGGATACATGCACTAACAATTCAACAGGAAAGCACAGACAAACAGAAAAACAACCTAAATTGCAGCAAATTTAACTTACAGAAGTTCCCATTCTCTACATGGAAAAGAAACAAATATGTAATATTACTTGACGCTGAGGGGCATATTTTCAATATATAGCAAATTAAATAGACTTCAAGTTTTTAATCATATGTAAATAATATGCTTTCTATATTTTAAAAACTAAACCATCATAATAACTCCTGTTCAACGTTGACACTCGCATTAAACCTAGATATGGATAGGCACTTTCATACACTTTTTACTTCTGAAAGCTTCTGAAGAAGCCAATCGTGACTGATCCAGAAAACAGTATATTTATATTCTCAAGGTGTTAATTATTTTTGTTTCTACAGAGAAGTTCCCAAATTCCAGGCTACATGACAGCTTCTAATGGATACCTATATTTTTAATGGATTTTAGGTATGGAAAATTACCTAAATGGTCTTAAAATACTGTACGAGTTTGACTATGCGTTATCTCAGTCTTACTTAAAACAAACACTTTGAAATCAATGATGCCATTTTCTCATGATTGAATATAATATGATTAAATCTGGATCCAATTTTGTATGTTGAGAATGGTCCTCTGAACTTGCTGGGAACTTGCTTTCTGTCTATTCTAAACTAGATCATATTCCTTCCATAATGAAGCTTTTTTCCCCTTGAAAACTGAAATAGCACCTCACTATCTCCTATATACCTGGAAAAAAAACATAAATATTATGCTCAGAAAAGAGAAGTTACTATGTGCTTCTTGGTGAGAAAGGATGGATGTAGGGGCAAGGCAGCATGAATCATCTCTTATTCCTCAAGAAAGTATTACCTGACCATATTATTTTTGAAGTGTTTGGAGATATACTAATTTTTAAAATTAGATTGCTTGCTTTTTTGCTGATTTACACAGCATTTACATTGCTGCTGATTTTCTCAGAAGAAGCAACATTATCATTCCTAAGGCACACACAATTAATTTCCTAGATCAATATATTTGCAGATGCAAATATATGTAAACAGAGGTTGCAATGTTATAAGTTGCTATGGACGTGAGAGCTTCTACACCTTCAAGAAAGTCAATTTCCATCACTCTTTTATTATTCATAAATTGAATAAATAATTCATGCTTGTGAAGAAGTATTATAAGCAGTTAACTTATAATGTGATTTTATGTTAGTATATACTTCAATTTACAATCAAACCACTGGGCTTTTTTTTAACTTTTTATAGGCAGGCAGTTAGTTTCATTTGGTTGGTGCTGCCTTTCTGTGCAGTTATTACTTAGTTTACATCACCATCTGGTGGTGGTAGAGATATTTGTTACTTGTACTGCTATGCAAATAGTAATATAGCTAGGTAGGATGAGCGGAGAGGGGCTAGGCCAAAGTCACCCAGCTGGCTTTCATTCATAAGGGAGGCCTAGAACTCACACTTTGCTGCTTTGTAGGCCACTACACCAAACAATTGTTACTTTATTTTAAATTTATTTTATTTTAAAAATATTTTAAATATTTTAAATGTAAACTATATGTTTTGTAAAGTAAGCAAAGACATGAAAAGCATACAGAATTATATAAATACAGACACTGTATTAAGCATCTCTGAAAGTATGAGTGTCCATATCTTCATGTAGTAAGAATGTGAAATTCAGGAATTGAAAAAAAATGCTAATGGTTGTTGGTTCTAGATGAACTGGTTGTTCATTTAGAGCTGCAGTTCTTCAATATGAGTAATGAGCCTGCACAGAGCTATGTCCAGATGTTTCTAGAACCAGCCATCACACGATAATCAAGAAAGAGCAACTCTTCCAAAAAGTTGAATTTCTATAGATCCATTTTATAGAGTTGATTGAAGATAATGGACTAGGATTGCATGGTTAGCCAGCACAATTTGGCCAGGAATAATCTGAAAGAGGGTTATTGTTTAAGTGCAGACCAGAAGTTTGGTCAGTTTTAGCAAAGCCTGATGGATGCTATTGTGCATTTGGAGAAATCCTGTTTATTATGCCCTTTAGATGGGACTTGGATGGCCAAGAATAAATGCTGGTCTTACTAAAATGGTGCTCTACAGTCCAAGCAAAAAAATTAGAGAAGGAAACCATTTTCCAATGGTTTGAGAGACCGGAAAAATACAAGGCAGAATAATGTTCTGATTTAAATTAAAGATCACTGCTTTCAGAAGAAAATACATATATGGGTAAAAAAACACTCAAAAATGGTATTACAGCTACTAAAAAAGCTACCTTATATGAATGAAGGCAAATTTGGGTAGATGGGGGAAAGTTTGGGATCAAAGGCATACAAAGAAGAGACAGACTTCAGGTTAGGCAGAAACAGAGGAAACAGATTGCCCTATGCCTTTCATGAAACATTTTGATAAGAGGTTAAAAAAAAGAAAAGAACCTCTTGTTGAAAGAAAAGGAAAAGGGATGAAGTGGAAATTGTTATTAAAGGGAGAGCCCCTCTCTACTGTTTGAAGGGCAAGAGCCAGCATTTCAAACGATATTGTTGTTTCTGGGAAAATACTTGCTGTGTCTCAGATTGCCCCAATGAAATTTGACATGGACAATTGCTGAAGGAGACAATTTCCATTTGGGTCATCCTGATATGGCCAAATTAAATGGTGAGAACATTGTTACTTTCTGTCCTATGGATTGCCAGAACGATGATGGAATGATGGACACACTAATGTCAGGCTGGAATATAAAATTCAAATCATGGGAACCAGCCTGTTTCTTAAATCTCCGATATAATTTGGAGAATTAGGTTATAGAAAAGGCCTTGGAGAACTCACACTGCCTGTAAGGAGTATCAAATTGGTTGATGCTCGTGATGTTTCATACCTGGACTTAGATACCGAGAGCTGAGAGATGTGCAACCCATCCATAGAAGTAGTTAGGACATATGATTGGAAGATGAATTTATCTGAAATTAATCACCTCTGGAAGGTCTTCTTAACGTAGAAGAGAAACTGTCTAATGTAAGACTGTCTACTGTTTGTTCAAAGAACAGTAACAGAGGTAGATCAATAGGGCAGATATCAGAAGTTGTTCAAAGACACTTGAATCACATCCATTGTTTGATGTAATAGTTGGAGAATAATGAAGGCTGTGACTCTTACTAGTGAAGCAATCTTGTGTACTCTATATGAGCAAACTACTAATGTTCTGATAATTAAAAATGAAATCTCATTGGTTAGTTGCACAAAACTTGAGAAAGGCAAGGAAGGATTCAATCATCCAATTCAGTAGATTCTAGAAAACTCCACATGAGGCTCTGCGCAAGTGTATAACCCATTTCTATGAATTAAGAGTTATCGTATAGAATGTTAGTTAAAAGAAAAATGTATAACAAAAAAGGAAAATAAAACAATTTATATTTTCACCATTGAAATATGTGATTGAGCCGCGTTCACAAGCCTGGAACTCATCTATTCTTAATAACTTCTTCTATTTCTTAAGTAACTACTTACGGTTTCATACTGAAGAAATCTTTGTAGCCTGGGGCACATACTTCTTTATTTTTATGCTTTTCAGATACAAGTTTCTCTTTTGTCCAGGTCATTTGTACTTTTTCTGGGGCAGCAATAGTTGTCTGTAATTTAACCATTCCTGTTCCATGGGTAGCAGTGTTTCTGTCATGGATTAACTGAGCCTGGCCAAAGATAAGCAAGCAAAGTAAAGATCAGCATTTTTGGCATGTCAGCTAATTCAAACCAGGTAGAGGTCTGTTCTTATAGAATGTACTGCTTGGGAATTAAAACTGGATTTTTAACATGCAATAACCATTCAATATCTTGATTCTCCAATTGAAAGGTAATTATACATATAATAATGTATAATTAAAATGTTAAATCTGGGTGTTTCTAAAAGTAGTGTGAAATTCATTGTTCCATGTTGTTGCAGAGGATCCAATAATATTGCGGTTTGACAAACTGTATGCATATATAATAAATTTCAATATAGGTGAAAAGTCCTTGCAAAATAGCTTTAAGAAGACAAAATAATAATTTGCATTTACATACATATATGCTTTCCAAAGAGTTTATACATTTATCTTGCAAAAATGTTAATATATATTCCAATGTACCACACAAATAATTGGGACAGTTGCTGTCATTATCAGTCACATGATATGAACACAGTCAATATTATAGTATCAGTAGTGTAGCCTCTTTCACAAAATTCAAATTGACGTGAATATCTAAAAACCAGTAATTTCTTACTGATTTTATCACTGTTGTATAATTACTGATATAACAACTATATATCAATATCAATAATAATCAAGTATTCTATTTCAATCACATGGAAATTGACCTCTAAATAAAAAAATGGACTTATAATCAAAATATTTACTTTTTGCATTGGAAACACAAACATTTTACCTATTCAGCAGTTTGCAGAATTTTATAGTATTATTTTGTTTTTTTTTGCATTCTATTAAAATAATTAAATAACCAATTATAAATCAATAATCTTAAAATTAAATTATATTATATTTTTAATTATTTATATTTACATATATGTATTTATACAACTCTAGGATCTCACATGTTTTTTTATTAGCCTTCTTTTCTTTTGACTGTTTGCTTTTTTTTCTAATACATTTAAAATCTTTACTACGCACAGAAAGGGCTTCTTTTTCTTCCTCTTTTTCATCACTATTTTTTTATTTCTTTCATTAGAACTAATTGTTGAATTGTTAGATTATAATCTATTTCAAGGACATTTCCTTATAAATTATTTTCACATTTAAATTCTACGCAGTATTATTGAGGAAAACCTTATTTAAAAATAGACTCAAAAACAGAAAAGTTATTATTTTTGTTCCTTGCCCTGCTAAAAACTGCCCTGCCCAAGAAAAGATGAACGATATTCAGATAGATAAAGGGAAAGTAGAGGAAGGTGGCTAGTAATTATTTTCCACAGCCACAGAAAGTAGGATCAGAAATAACTCTTAATGTCTTATTCTATGTTTATGTAATTCTATCTTGAGTGAGCAAGTGGCTTTTCCTCTAGATGGCACTACTTTGCTTCATAACATCACACATATTTTAAAATCTGGCTGTATTCTATTAGAGTAGATTCTTCTTTGTACAATTTGGGTGATAAATATATGCGTTTCAAAGGTTAAAATCTTTTTGATCATCCCAAACAAGCAAGGATATGTGAGAAAGGCACAAGCTGTAGCAGACAGAGGTACAGAGGTTGATCGGATGGATGGATGGATGGAAGGAAGGAAGGAAGGAAGGAAGGAAGGAAGGAAGGAAGGAAGGAAGGAAGGAAGGAAG
>JANHFP010004679.1:208089-223524 GCA_032468135.1 Calamaria suluensis
GGCAAGATAGGAGCCAGCAGGAAGAGGAGGAGTCAACATTTAAATTAATACTCAGTCTCTGGCCAATAGGACTTAGTAATCACCCACTGCTTTTGGACTCCCTAAGCAGACCAAGGGAGAACTATGAAGATCAATTTTTAATTGGCAATTCTTGCTCAGCTTGCACCATTTAAAATTGTTATGTTATTGTTTTTACTCAAGCAAACCATTTCCCAGTTGTTTCCCAACACCATAGTTTATATCCTTCTTTCTCATTTCTACTGGTTCTACAAATGTAGCTGTTATTAGATGAATGATAGCTATGCCAGCTACCATACTAGGATTCACTCTAAGAACAATACCACAGATTAGTTGGTAGTTTGCCTGCCTGACAATTGCTATTCAAACAGTCCTGAATATCTTACATTCTTCAGAGAACAATCACAACTCCCACAATTAACTATAGTGGACCACCTCTTATTTGGCATAGCCAGCATAACAGAGCATGGCTCAGATAATTTTTTATTAGCAAAACAATTTTAATTTACTTGTTCCAAAAATGTTTTTTATTGAACTTTTCTGCTATTCCATAAAATATTACATTGTGAACCACTAAATATGACTAGGAGATCTTACTGAAGCAGCAGCTTCGCTGTGGATATGAAGGGTGGCCTCAAATTTCTTTCTCATCCTGATACTTCATTGCCAAATAATTGAGCAGTACCCATGTGTCTCAAAAGATATATAGAAAAAATATAATCAACAAACACTTTGAAAAAGTGTTTTTAATGCATAAATATTTGCTATGTTTAATGATAATAAACATATATTTATTTCTCCTTATTTTTGATCACAAACTATTCAATACCAATGCATCCACTGAATTCCAATTAACTGGAATACTTTACAGTGTGATGTGCATGTATTGATAATCCACTCCACTATACTTTAAAAACCAAGTTTTTTTCCTGCTCATTAACTCCAGAATACGTCAGGCCAAAGGTTCTCAAAATATTTTTGATTGAAGGCAGCCTTAGTTGCTTCAGTAATTATTTTCAAGGAGTTCTAGGCTGAAAGTATGTTTCACAACTTAAGTTTTACCTTAAGTAGTTTGTGTGGTATCTGAGAGATGTGGAGTGTTTCCCATGAAATTTTAAAATATCTTGTGACACCCCCTGTGAGTTTGCTGCAACACCCCAAGATTTCATCACAGAGTTTGGGAACCATAGGGTAAAGTTCTAAAGCTCAACAACAAACAGCCTGTTCACTACTAAAATACTCCCCAAAAAGTCATATAAAAATATTTCCATCATATAATTTTTATAATGAAAATATTCTGGAGAATCAACTAAAGATTCAATATACAATGAAATAATATATGAATACTTTCTTGCTAGTCTTCTGTTTTTATTGGCAGAATGTATTTTAATCATTCATCATATGTTTGAAATGAAATGAAAAGTATTTTTCAAATGTGAATCAATATTAAAAAGTATTTTAATTTCAATTAATATTACATTAATGCTAGGTTTCTATGCTAACAGGAAACTGCTAGTTAAACCAATTCAGATTTTCCAAAACATTAGATAATTATTCAAAAATAAAATCCAAATAATCATACAGGCAAATCATATACTTTACTATTCAGTTACATGTTTTACATCCCCAAGATATCTTACCACTGCACAACAGAACTATAGGCTAAAAACTAAAATTTAGCCTAACATCACTGAACAGTTAAGAATTATATAATCAAAAACATGAATAAAATGTAAGATTACAAACTTCAAGGAATTTTCTTGGGTTTCAAGAGATGGAAAATCTGCACCCTAGTTATTAACTAAATATGAACATTTCTAATAAGAAAATAGAATTTTCCAAAACAACAGAATTTTTACAACATGATCCAATACTTCCCAAGACACATGGTATTTCGTATGCTTATGGAGCCATCCAAAAAAGCATCTAAATCAGTCAGAAAAGAAGCTAGCACTTTCAAGAAGAAAAAAGAAATCGGAATTGATTTTACCCACATTTTGCTTTTCTCCATTTTGATTTGAACTCAATTTTTATTACCAGTGATCACAAAACCATCAAACAAAATTCAACTATGACTCTCCTAATTACAGTGCCTTTATTCTGTTTCTGAATTCCAAATGTATCTATTTTACTTAATCCAAAATATTATGAATGCACATTTAATATTTTGCATTAAATCCATCTTATATTTTAGTATCAGTAAATAGGGGCTTGCTTACTAGATTGTATCAAAATTCTGAAAAAAATATTATGCCTTAAATAACAGAAAACTATGACATTACATATTTAAGGAACATATTTTAACAATATGTTACCATAAAATTCCAACTTGATTAAACTTGATGAACAAATTAAACTTGATGAAATGTAAGGAAAATGCACCTTCTGAACAAGTGCATATGATTTCAGCAAACTTTTCACTAGGAACAACTGGTAGTTTAGAAGAGACGTTACTTTTTCTTTCCTTCTTTCTCTTTCTTCCTCCCTCCCTCTCTTCTCTCTTCCTCCCTCCCTCTCTTCTCTCTTTCTCTCTCTCTTAAAAATCAAGACTCACCTGAATTTGGGCCACCTCCTTCTTCATATTCTTGTACACTCATAACCAGAAAGGTAACACTCCAAATATTAAAAATTGAAAGAGCAGAAAGCTGACAGTTGCACTCTTGTTTTGTATAAGACCTCAAATCCTGCCTCTCAATAGTGCTGGATTAATTCTGAAGCAAGTCATCAGAGCTTCATGCAGTTTAAAGTACGCATGTGACCCAAAGCCAAGCTGCAGTGCAGTGTCAATTCTCTCCAACAGATTAAACTGAGAGGGATGCTCATCCGTCTGATAAAGTCAAAAACATAATAGTAAGATAAAGCCTACATCTCTATCATCAAATGCCACCAGGTAGAAAGTCTTCAATTACACATACCGGTAGGATGAATATGTTTACCACAGATGTCTCATTAAATAAACTATGCTCATTAGGTAAGCAATTCTTGTGCATATAAAGGCAGGAAATGTCAAATTATATAGACAGTGGGCAATTCATCTACCAGTAGCCTACTGGACTAAATTTTACTCCTAAATCCTCAAGTGTAATTGCATTATTTTTAATTTCAACTGATCCAACAGCAACAGAGGAAGATTTGGGCCTTTATAAAACATTTACAGGTTGAGGTGAGCTATTCTTAAAAGAGATCACATCTTTTAGGAAATTTAGAATGATTTTCTTTCTAGAAGCAGAGATTTAGCCAATCACTAAATCTGCTATTTGATTTTCTTCAAGTTATTGCCTGCCCTCCAGCTGCCTCACAAAGCTACTCTCCACATCCTGCAATTGCCATGTTCAGTGGAGTTGCAGTCCAATGCACACATTTATTGTACGTTCAGTTTGCGTAACAGCAAATGTCTGAATGGACTATAAATAATATCTGGCAAAAGACACACAGAAACACGCACACCAGAATTATTATTACCAAAAGAGAGGTATCTTCTTCTAGCACTAAAATGGCAACAAATACATACATACATACATACATACATACATACATACATACATACATACATACATACATACATACATAATTACACTAAGCTATGATCCATGGAATGCCATGGATTACAAAGCTCTCATCTTGGTCAAGAGTCCTTTGTCTAGAGGAGTACATGAACAGGAGGATCTCAATGACCTAACTGTTAAAACAAATACATATGAGAAAGATATGTCAAGCCAAAGAGTTTTCACAGCATTTAGCCACAGCATTTTTTCTCTCACACACAGCCATACATAGTTATTTCTGTCGGATCTGGCTGGTTTACAGAGTTAATTTGGGTACTGTTGCTGTAGATTTCACTCACAAAGACTTGGGGCATGGGTTTCTTTATGTGCTCCACTTCTTTGGAATATGTTTCCTCCCAAGTTTGGCTTCCATAGCTAAAACTTAGTGAAACTAATTATTCATAATCAGAGTGTCAAATTGGTTACGTATCCAAAGTTTTAATTTGGATTTTATATTTTATGTACACTATTGAGGCACAGTTCATAGAATGTACTGGTTAAGGTAATGGAGTAGGAGCCTGGAAACTCAGGTAATTGAGTTTCTTCTCTCCCTTACAAAAGGGAAGTCATCTCGATTATCTTGAGTAAATCATTCCTCTTGGCCCAAATCAGCTAGTTCTGCAACAAACCAAGTGAAAAGTAAAATACCTTCTCTCATCATGCGTTGATAGCTTTGTTCTAATAATGCAATGACTACCTACAACAAGCAAACCCTGCAACAATGAGGGACAAACAGAAGGAATGACATTGTAAGCTGCCGAGACCTGAACAATCAGTGGTGTAAGTTTAAAATGTGAATAAAACCAAAATCAAAAGCTACTTGCAGTCAAAGACCACATTCTTATACACGAACCAGTATGAAACTTGTTCATACTTTCCAGTCACCTTTCCATAGACAGTTGCCATATGATAAATAAATAATTCCCTAGAGAGTATGGGAAGCAGATCAAGACTACAGGTCTGACGTCTGAATGGCCTGATTATACACTTAAAAGGTTTATTAGAGGGCCTAAATATGAAAATGCTACATTCAAATTTTCTTTTGAAATATTGGCAAGGCTGTCTGTTGCAAGGCCTTTTTGTATCAATATATATGTCTACATCCCTTCCACATCTCTATCTCCGCCTATAGAGAACACAACTGTTACATTTAGGGTGAGACAGCAGAATCCTGATGAGGTGATTTTATATCCAAGTTATTCTTGGAAATTTCCACTCATAAGTCTTCCAACCAATCTTTATCAATGTGGCATTTCTAAATATTAATAGCTTTAGAGAGTCTCCTTAAGTCCACTGTTCTGAAACATTTGCATGGGCATCTGCATAGGAGGGGTGACAAGTGACAAAACATGATTCATAATGTAAACACTGCATCATCATTGTCATTACATAATCATGTAAGTGCCATCATTTTTACATAATTTCAGCTTTTTGCAGGCACCTATCTTTAGACTATATTGGGATTTTTGTGTTAAATGTTCAGCCACAAATGTGACTTGATTGAAAAGATTAATGGTGAAACAAAAATGCCTTCTAGAAGCTCATTATTTCCAACATTTGTTTGGAAATATAGAATTCAATTACAACTTAAAAGTTACTCCAAATACATACAGGAAGACTTATTCTCAATAAAGAATTATGATTCAAATTCTCCTTGTATTTCTATAATATAGTATAGGACATGCTTGTTGAACCAAATGTCTCAGGTCCAAATGTAATCCACAGCATTTTCCATTGGGAAAATCTTTCTGAAAAGACAACATCTAGCAATCCTATTTTTATTTCAATAATTCATACATGCTGGTAAATAAGTGTTCACACAGAGATAATATTTGTGGATCAGCTTCCCCAGATCCCAAGCCTTCAAAAAAAAGAGCTTCAATTTTTAGAATCTATAGCCAATCCAACTTACTTAAAAATACAATACTTAGTAATATTACACCTATATTTCTTCCTCGCATATACAGTATATATTCTGTATTTCATTTGTTCCATAATCAATATAATAGTTTTTCATGTATAATAAACATAATTCAATTATATTTAAATTTGAATTCACTACAAACTACTGGACTTCTCATTCAAAAATAAGTCAGTTGAAAGAAACTTTCCAGACCTGACCAATATTTTCCAGTTTATTAAGAAAACTATGCACACTTTATTTGAAGATTATTAAAAAACAGGTCAGT
Source organism: Calamaria suluensis (assembly GCA_032468135.1). Classification (NCBI taxonomy): domain Eukaryota; kingdom Metazoa; phylum Chordata; class Lepidosauria; order Squamata; family Calamariidae; genus Calamaria; species Calamaria suluensis. Next base: position 213,842 of record JANHFP010004679.1, read on the forward strand.
AACATAATGAACAATTGCACCACCACATGCTTAACTAAATATACAAAAAGTTCCCTGTAAAAGGTTTTGGATATTTACTTTTCTATCCCAATATACTTTACTCTAGCCTATGCTACCTGAAGTAAGAAGCAAACAACCCAGTAAATATAAATGTGTATTATGTAGCTTGTTTTCCTAATTTTTTCAATAAAAATTAGGAAAACAAATGTTGTTTTGAAAGGGTATAATTTAAGCACATGAACCACAGGATAGAGAATTGTATCCTTTCCTTGCTAGTACTTTCAATTTATTCTTTAGCCTTTTTTTTCTCTAGCAAAGATCCAACTGTAGTTATTCTTTAAGTAGACATCAGGGGAAGAACCAGCAGCTGGAACTTTATGAGTCTGACCGAAAAACAAAATTACAGGAAGGAAGGAGGGAGAGAAGGAATAGAGCAAAATGTTAATGTCCTCACAGGACTTCTGTTTTGTTAGATACATGTTCTACCTGACCTAAACATGTTTTATGAGATGCTCTCATATTGTAATTATAGCCCTGTCTTTATTTCCAAAACCCACAAGTATTCCTAGGAAATAGAGAGAACATAATTGTGGAATGCCTTACTTCTAAATGTGCCTAACAATCTAGAAAAAGACAAAGCTAAGCTATGGGTCAATAGTGAGCATTATAGAAAGGCATAGAAAGCAGCAATGATCATTTCCATTACTTTTACTTTCTGATAAATGGGGGAGGAGGGAGTTTGTGACTGGCTTTGCATATGCTTAGGAAACAAGCAAGCATCCTCGTGATGATATTTGTAGCAGCACTCATAACATGATCTCAGAATTCTAACTGTGCAACCTAGCACTATCCATTTGGAAATGTCTTTAATATGTGGCTTATATCTCTGGAGGGATGCAGTAGCTCAGTGGGTAAGACAGCTGAACTTGTCGATTGGAAGGTCGGTAGTTCAGCGGTTTGAATCCCTAGTGCTGCGTAACAGGGTGAGCTCCCGTTACTTGTCCCGGCTTCTGCCAACCTAACAGTTTTGAAAGCACATAAAAAATGCAAGTAGAAAAAATAGGGACCACCTTTGGCAATTCTGTGCACCTTTGGCATTTAGTGATGCCGGCCACATGACCACGTAGATGTCTTTGGACAATGTTGGCTCTTCGGCTTTGAAACGGAGATGAGCACTGCCCCCTAGAGTCAGAAACGACTAGCACATATGTGCGAGGGAAACCTTTACCTTTACCCTGATATTATGGGCATTGCCACAATGTAATTGCCAGGGTGGATGTACAAAACACTCCTATAACAGAAGTCAGGCAAAGCACTGGGATGCAGAGGCCCATTCCTCAACAGGTAGCTGGTTACATACTTAGGAAAGAGTCAGATACATATTTACTTCTGAAGATGTGTTTAGGAGCCAAGGTGTAGTTGCATATCTCTGTGGGTAAGGATAACATTTCTTTTGGTTATTTTCCGCAAGGGAGTATACAGACATAGCAACAGTTTCTACATTATTCTTTACCCACCAACCTCCGAATGAACAGCTGAAGTATGATGTATCTCACTTCTGCCCGTACACTGTAAAAGATGTCATTAAAACCTGGGCTCACCACCTTTTATGTACCCTGGAAAAGAAAATTGTTGTGCAGAGGGATGAAGACAGAACTGTAATGTCCAAATAGATGGCAGTTCCCTCTGAACCTAACCTCAACCTCATATTCCCAAAGTAGAATGACAGACGTTGCTATTCAGCTCGATTTTTCATCACGGCATTGGCCACTGCATTGTATGGCCTTTGTATGTTATGAGGAATGAGTAACTGTGAACCATCAATAAAGGATCCCTCTTCATTTTGTAGTTGAAGATGAGTAGATATCTACGTGGGATTGCCGTGAGATAATGCCTATGATCTGACAAAGGGACAATTGATAGTAAAGATCACACTGTTGCACTCCACAAAGAAAATAGAACCTCAGCTAAGCGCTCACGTTGAAATCTGACTTCTCAAAAAAATGGGTGCACAAAAAACTTCTCTATTAAGTTTTGTTGGCCATCTTTTAGTAGTGGACCAGGGAAAAAATAAACAGGCCCTTTTTTCTGGGTGAAGGGAGAGGGAATGATGGTTCCATGAATGTTTTGCACCTGCTGATAGGCAGTCACTTTCTCCTCTCAATACAGAGCAAGACCAAAGGAGAGGACCTTTCTTTTCTCCTTTCATGTAGTGCGAGAAGGAAGGCCTTCATTTCCCTAAAGTAGGGGTCAGCAACCTGTGGCTCTGGAGCCGCATGTGGCTCTTTCATTCCTCTGCTGTGGATCCTTGTCACACAAAAAATGTGTCACAACCGGCAATGACACCTGCTGGCATGCAATTTATTGAGCTTTTCAACCTCTGGTAGGGCAATCATGGATAAATACAAGAAAAATTTCAGAAGAAAACATAAGGTTTAATTCAACTACATATGCTAGTTTTGTGGCCGCTAAGGAAACAGTCATGCACAGGAAGGGTTTTGTGGCTCCCGGTGTTTTCTTTTCAATGGGAAATAGGTCCAAATGGCTCTTTGAGTGTTTACGGTTGCCAACCACTGCAGTAAAACATCATCCCAGGACATTGTTCATTCTTCCAGAAGGTGGAGGGAGTAGAAAAACTGAGCCCAAAGAGTCATCACCACATTACTCTACATTTGATAACTGTGGGTTACTGGGGGTGGTATGCAAAACTGGAGATAACTCTGTAAAAGTGATGCATGTTAATGAACCAGCAAGTGGATGGGTTGCTTGGATCCCCATAAGAAGAGGTTGAGAAATAGCCCACATGATCTCCAGTCATCTGCTCCTCATGAGGAAACTGCAGCACAGTGGTTTTCCATAAATTTGAATGCCAGGAAACTACAGGATTAAACACTTTGCATCTCCAAAGGACTTTTAAAGAACACTAAGTTCACAACCTCACTTTCTAAGCACTTTTTGAAATTGTTCATTAGCTACTTCTAAGCTATTAGACAGCTTGAAGTTTGAAAACACCAGGCTGCTTCCAATTCTCAGTGAGGGGGGGGGGACACTTGAATCATAGACTTAAGAATTTAAAGAATCTAAAGCAAACAGCAAAAAAGGTAAATAAGATTTTGATTGTAGAAAGCTGTAAATGCAATAACCATACAAAGAAAGTTGGAAAACTGAGTTTTACAATAAGAGTTTGTAATTGATTATAAAGTACAATGTGCTTCTCATGGGAAATATATCCAGATCTAACATAAACAAGCAATTTCATGATGACAAAAACTGGACTTTGGAGGGACAAAATGTTGTAGGAGGAAGAAAAATATAGAAGACCTGTAAGAGAATGAAAAATGCTATCACATAAAAGGTAGAGACTTTGGAAGGAATCAGAAAAGAGTAGCCACAATATCAACAATGGCAGTCATAATGTCTGCTTCTAATGACTAGATTATGACCAAAAGTTGTTATTGAAGAAACAATGAATGTAAAACTAATTTTATCTGTCATGATAGAGATGACAGTGAAAGTGGTTTTCCAACTGTCAGGCCAAATGAATGGCTTAGAAAAAGATTCTTCACTAGATCTAGAAACAAAATAGGCTGAGGTTTTAAATTTTAAAAGGGAAATACAACTGGCAAATCAAGAGAATGACCTACATAGTCTTTTTCCCTTTGCCTGTTTAATGTCTTGAAGAACCTTGTTTGATGGGACAAAAGAGAAACGAAGAAATATCAAATCCAATGACAATATTTGTATAAAATAAAGATTAATATTGCTAGAAGGGAAAGAGCATAAAGGTGGTATATTTGATCAAAGTTAAACAAGGTATATTGTTATTTCCAACAACCCTTCATGGACTTTCTGCTGACCCCAAGTGTGAAAAGGTGTTTGATATATTTGTTTATAGATAAAAGATGGAACATGAGGTGAAGAGATAAATGCTGGTAACTTCAGAAAAAAGTTACTAGAACTGTGGTGGCACAGTGGTTAGAATGCAGTATTGCAGGCCGACTCTGTCCACAGCCTAGAGTTCAATCCTGATGGAGCTCCAGCTTTCAATGCTTCCAAAGTTGGTAAAATGAGGAGCCAGATTTTTGGAGGCAATAACCCAACAATCTGTGAGTTCACTTAGAGAAGGCTATAAAGCACCGTAAAGGTTAAGTACTATTGCTATAGCTACCTCATTGTTTATGTACTTTGTTCTTTCTTATATTTTCTTTCTTTTTGCAAGTTTTACTCCTCTTTTCTTTAAGTTTAATTTGCATTAGATTTTGCTATTATAATCAACAAAATTAATGAAATTGGAGTTAGCTTTGATAACGGCATTCAAAAGCACACAGGTTTAACCATCAGTTCTATATTTCCTTCAGATGCTTAATCCTTCTTATTTTCCCTCCTCTTCACTGTGAATGCCTTGCACTCCTTCTCTGTTCTTCTCTGTTTACTTACAAGTAAAGCAACAGCCTCCTGCCCTAGAATACTTACAGAATCCTCTGCGCCATGAATGACTCTATCCAGGATGAGCTGGTTGAGAAAACTAGTCCTCTCCTCTTCATCTGGTGATTCATCTCGTTTCCCCCACATTTCAGTACCTTTCTTGTGCTTTCCAAGAGCTAAAGCGCCTGCATTAAATCTCAACATTGTGACCTGGCTTCTACAAAACCAGATTCTGAAAGGCAAAAGCCTATGGCACAATAATGGCACAAGTACCCACTGTATTAATTGTGAGGCAGGCAGTTCTGGGCATACAAAGCAGTGTGTTGTTGGAAGTATGGTTTTAGTGGCTTAGAAGCAGTACCAGGCATGCTCAATTGGCTCTCACACTGCATTGTCTTTTGGCATTAGCTTAGCTAGACGGTGCAGCTGTTGCTCCGGCAACATTTGACATATAATACAAACACCCAGCTCTAGTTTTACCAGTTCAAAACAGGTAAGGCGAGAATTATATTTTCACATATTTACTTTGCACATTTCTGAACACACACACACACACCTCTATCTCTCAAAGATGGACTCTGAGTGGTGTACAATAAAGTGTTAAAATATAAAGCTGTGCATAAAAAAATAAAATTTTAAGAGGTGGCAAGGGATTAAAATTAGTTAAAAGGCAAAGGGAGGATTTTCAGAGGATCTGTTCAGAGATGAAATGTGGACTGCTGGCGTAGATCTAACCAAGTTTATGCTTCTGGTAAGAGTTAGTTTTAGCAGGCAGGGAGATTTTATTTATCACCTCCTAAGAGTTAAACCCGATGCACTCAGGGGTGACACTGAGTAGCTGTAAACCATTTTGATGTTGGTTACTCTGAAGTCACGGCTCTCCAATGAAGCCACATAGCACAACTTTTTGCCTTCTTTTCTTCCTGGCTGGGGAAAACCAAAGGGAAAAGCTCCTGCATGCATCCAGGCAGTAGATTGAACTTTTCTGCACTTTTGCTTAGCCACTTCACATTTTTTTTTTTATTATTATTAAGGATTTGGATGAAGAGATGAGGGGAATGAATAATATCAAATCTGCAAGATGATGCAAAGCCGATGGAATAGCTAATATTTTAGAGAAATATCGGAAAGGCTACAGAGCCTTAGAGGCAATAGCCTCTAAGTAACAATGTCATTAGTGGGACACAGTGGCTCAGTGGGTAGGACAGCCGAGCTTGTCAATTGGAAGGTTGGCAGTTCAGTGGTTCAAATCCCTAGTGCCACGTAATGGGGTGAGCTCCCGTTACTTGTCTCAGCTTCTGCCAACCTAGCAGTTTCGAAAGCACGTAAAAAATGCAAGTAGAAAAAATAGGGACCACCTCTGGTGGTCTGGTAACAGCGTTCCATGCGCCTTTGGTGTTGAGTCATGCCAGCCACATGACCACGGAGACATCTCCGGACAGCGCTGGCTCTTCGGCTTTGAAACAGAGATGAGCACCGCCCCCCAGAACCGGAAATGACTAGCACATATGTGCGAGGGAAACCTTTATCTTTACCTTTAATAATATACGTAAATAGGGCTTGAATTTAATACATGGCAGGCACTGAAGTTGTTGAAAAACAGCATCGTTACGTTTTTCAAGTAAATGTATCTCAAGATCCTTGCTTGCACCCCTCTCAGTTCTAAGATTTTCTGAGAGAAGTCTGACAGGGTATCAGGAGAAAGAATTAATACCCCTGCCCTCCTTTGACTTTGGCTGTACTGACAGTTCTTTGACTGATTACCCTAAACAAATTACCATTGACAGAAAAAAGTTTGCTCTCTCATGTATATAGATACTGAACCACCACCCTCACATATATAATAAGCAAACATGTCCTCAAGTTTGACATTTTTTTGACATGTGCAAATTTGAATACTAATTAGTTCTTTGTTGGGTATCTACCACTGAGTTCAAGTAAAAAGTGTAAAATTGCAAGACTCTTTAAAATAAAGTCCTTGGGATCAGTAATGAAATTTGTCCACCTCTTCTTCTTTCTTTTTTTTCCTAAGGAGCACCTGTTCTGCTGTGTTTAATAAGATTGAATATCATGAGCTGCTTACCAGCAGGTGTTGGGAAAACAGCAACTGTGCCAGGGAACAGACTGCATTGTGCTCAGTGTTGTGAGAAAAAAAAACAACAACACTACCCAAAACATCAGTGTTTCTAAAGGCAGGCGCTTGTATTTCAAGAAAAGCATTGTCACTTCGTTCCAGTTCCCTAGCTGTTTTGAAACCATTGGCTACAAAGCAAGAGCTTAGTTTGAAAGATAAAAATAATAATTTGTTCCTCCTTGTCTACTATCCATATGTGCTATCCACATGGTATTTTATGGATAGAAGAGAATATTTGCAGCTCAGGGTTTGCAGAGTCCTTGGTGCTCTCTGAGCTGGATTCTTTTCTTGCAGATGTTTCATAACCAAACTATGTAATATCATCATAACCAGCTCTGATGATGTTACCTAGTTTGGCAATGAAATGTCTGCAACTAAGCTCATTCTGAATTTTGTCTGAGAAAGTTAAGCTTTCTTTCCAATTATGTACTCAACCAAGGGTCATAAATCACAAAGCAGGCTTAATTATTTGTTTATATTTCATATCGATAGAAGAGAATATTTGTAGCTTAGGTTGCTCTTTAGGTTCCTTGGGGCTATCTAAGCTTGATTGTATTCTTTGCAAACGTTTCATTATCATGTGATGTTACCTAGTTGGGTGATAAAACAGCTGCAAGAATACACTCAAGCTCAGAGAATATTAAGGACCTGGCCCTGATTATCAGCAATAAATAATCTGAATGATTTATTAAATAAAGGGGATACCTCTATGCATACACATATATATATGATATTTGCACTTTGAATACAATAAAGCAAATACAATCTTTAAAACAAGTTAAAATATCCACACATAAGAATCAGCCATCATTTCTAAGAACATGAAGAGTTTATGGCTCAGTGGTCCCCAGGCTTTATGGCTAAGTGGCCTGGAGGGAGGGGGGAAGAGGGGAGGTAGCCACTGTATGTGTGCTGGCCTGCTGTTCATGCAGCCTGTTGAGAATTTAATCCTCTTTATGTTGGTTTATAGCTTTATGTCTGTTCTTATGTCTTTAAGGAAGGTTGACTACAACTGGTAATTAGTGTTACCCACTGTGTAGTCTCTTTATTATATCTCTAGTAGAGATACTAGAGATATACTAGAGTGGTCTATCTCTAGACCACTCACTCTTCCCTGCTTTCAGTCTTCCTAATAGGGGATTGATAACTTTACACAGCCCACTACTGAGCCGTGGCTGGTTTGGAAGTGGTCTGCATGAGCATCAGCAGGCCACTTCCAAACAGCCATGGCCCGTTAGTGGGCCATGGCCAGGGGTTGAGGACCTGGAGTTACCTGATACAGGATTGACAGCAGATGTGACGACTCTTTCTCTCTCTTCTTCCCTCTTTCTATATTGGCCACTCTTTTACTATAGCTGCTAATAGAGCCCAGAATTGGCCTGCCACACTAAGCTCTGAACTGCAAAAATCCAGATGGTTGCTTGACAAGAGACAAGCTGTCTCTTGACCAAAAGTCAAACACTGACTTTTTGCAGTGTGGAGCCAAGCATTGGTCGGGATCAGTGCTCAGACACCGCTTGGCTGATGGAGCCGCATCCGCGGGGTTGATTGGCTGAGACAGGCTGAGGCTGAGTGAGCCACAAGGTGCAATAAGTTGCTCCAGGTGAGACAGGAGCTGCTGCTGCCTGTTAGCAGTGAGAGGGAGGTGAAGTCCACCCCTCCTCCTGATCCAAGGATACATAGAGAAGAGTGGAGTCAGGCACAATGCTGGCTAGCTATACCAGGGGTCTTCAACCTTGGCAACTTTAAGACTTGTGGACTTCAAATCCCAGAATTCTCCAACCAGAGAATTTTAGGAGTTGAAGTGAAGTCCACAAGTCTTAAAGCTGACAAGTTTGAAGACCTCTGTTCTAACCCTTTGAATATGGCTTTTCAAAGTGATGATCTTTTGAGGTATAGGATGGAATCTCTATATCCAGGATGGCAAACCTATGGCACGCATGCAAGAGGGGGCACACAGCACCCTCTCTGATGGCACATGAGCTTTCACCTCAGTTCAGCTCTTCTGTGCATGTATGTGTACCTCCCAGTGGCCAGATGGTCTTTGGGTCTCTGTTGGGACTGCGTGTGGGTGTGGGTGTATGCATGCACAGGAGGCAGAGCATGTGGGGGGCACATGCACATAGATGGAGACTGGTGCACATGCATATGGCACATGGAAGGGGGCATGCACAAATGCATGGGCTGAGGCATGTGTGGAGGCATGTACATTGCATTGGGGGGTTTGGGTGCATAGGCATTTGCGTGTGTGTGTATGCGCACCTTGGCCACTTGGTCTGGAAGAGGTTAGCCATCACTGCTCTATATTATGAGGAATGTATTTGGGATTTCAATTTGCATACAAACTTGTTTCCTCTTTAAGTCTTTGATACAAGATCAAAAATGCATTTAACAGTATAAACCAAAGAGTGCACAGCCATAGCAACCCTGAACCACTGAGATTCCAGGCACATAGGAGAAAATGTTGAAGTCCATTTGTTAGTATTAGGCCTGGTACAGACTAGTTTCCCTCATTAATTACTTGAGAACTGCTTTTTCTCAAAAGTTAGACAAAATGCTCTAATATATGAGGCTGCCATGAGTAAAAGGACAGACTTTCCATACTGGGGATTAAGGGTTTAGCTTCATCATCAATTTAGCTCCTGTACTGTCTGCTTAAAGCGCATTCTAGAAATGCAGAGATAACACTATGATTTGTGGCATCTGCTAGCACAGCTATTGGAACCCATTCAAAGTGTCAATGCTTTATATAACAGATTTTCAGACACATCCACATCATTCTGCATACCTGGGTAGTTCTAAGTACTGTAAATTTATTTGCTGTATAGGAGAGATTGGGGAAGGATCTCTGAATATTTTCAATACCACAGTTTTCAAAACTGATGGCCCCTGATGGCAAACATCTGGATGAACACTTGTTGATAGTCAAGTGTTACAGTTAGACGTATTGTCTATACCTCTTGCCACAATATAGTAAATGTCCAGATTTATGCAACTCATGTAAGGACAAACCGTAAGCATGACCAAATCATAAATTCTTGGGATGTACAAAGTTGTGATTATCTATCTATCTATCTATCTATCTATCTATCTATCTATCTATCTATCTATCTATCTATCTATC
>JANHFP010004679.1:299597-314864 GCA_032468135.1 Calamaria suluensis
AACTCCCAAAGTTCCTCAGCCAAAAAAGCAAAGCTGACTGAGGAACTCTGGAAGTTGAAGTCCACAAGTCTTAAAGTGGCCAAGGTTGGAGACCCCTGCTTTAGGTGCTATTTTCTATTCAATACTTTTGATTCAAACTGATGTTGGCATGTATTCATTGAATTTTTATCCAGTATTCCTATGCCGTAAATATCTTAAATTCTTGTTCATTTACTGCTTACCTGGATAGCTTTTCTATTTAAGCACATCCTGTGAAGAATCTGTAATGTGAAAACTGGTATGTTATGGGAAATGTTTTCAGACTAGCTTTTTTTTCAGTTTTCTGTTTCAAATTAGTATTTTTTATGTAAATGTTGATGATAATTTTAAAGTCATGTTCTCCTTCTGTATATTCAGAGAGAACTGTATACAATTTGTTCCTACAAGAAAAGTGGCTATAGGACATGATGATAAATTGATTTAAAAAAATAAATCAAATGCCAGGATTGGAAAAAAAAATCTTCATTTATTTTCATAATAATACCATTTGATGAAACTAATTGTTATGAGATTCAGGACAGTTAAAAGACAGCATTCTTTTTATCCAGTTAAAACGATGCGTACAAAAAGGCAAATTTATTCCAAAGGTTCTTGCGATGCTCTGTAATGCAACTCACTTTCTATAGCAATGATTCTGTGGCCATCTTTGCTAGACATACTGAAAATGATAGCTAGGGCATAGCAACCATGTGTAATGTATTTCTGACAAAGGTCTTTTATTTACTTAATTTACTTATTAACTTCCTGGAAAAAATAGTAAACATATTCCCACACTGTTATCTCTAATAACCTCAACTTTTAAAACTATTTTAAATTCATCTCATTTGCAGGTTTTAGCTGCTGGGAACATATTCTTGTGACCTTGTCCGTGCCTGGATTTTCATTTTCCAGATGGAGACACTAAATTTTAGTCCACATTGATTAACCAGTCAAGACGTGCCTTTGCAAAATAACATTTACAGATGTGGGCGGCCGATCAGATTAATTGCCTATTCCATTTTGCAGAGTGCTTCTGGGACTGGCCTGATCTTTATTGTATTCAATGAAGTTGTAACAAGGATGCCTGGAAGTCACATGTGGTCAATTGTGTTTTTCCTCATGCTCTTCTGCCTGGGACTGTCTTCTATGTTTGGACTCGTTCAGGGCATTTTGACTCCTTTAATAGAAATTCCTCTTGTGTCAAAACACTTACGCAAAGAAGTTTCTTGTGGTAAGACTACCTTTGAAAAGAGTTTTAATTTCATCATTTTACTTTTTTTCCCTTTTTTTAAAAAGTTGTGGACAGTGCTATTGGATATTTACCTGATTACCCAACTATAGTGCTTCAGGTAGTCCAAGTAAAGTATGGATGAGCCTTTGAAAATGCTTCTCCAGGTACCCTGTTTTCCCCAAAATAAGACATCCCGTGTTAATAAGCCCAATTCTTATTTCAGTTTGGTTAAACTGGAAGGCAGTATATTTTTACTCTAGGCTATAGTATTTGGCTATAGAGAATCATAGTTTTCCCCCTTTCTTTAGATATCATGCAACTGACTTCAGGGATAAAGGAGGCAAGAACAGCCATGCTAGTTTCTATGTCAAATAGTTGTTTCAGAAATTGCCCGCTACCTTGCTTGCATTCACTTTTATAAATGTAAATTACACAACATTTAGCAAGATAAATAATATTTGTGTACATTGTGATGTCTGCCTTTATTGCTGAGCAAAGTACATCACTAAGTGAAATCAGTAACAGAAACTCTCATCTACGTTTAACCAACTTTACTCCTATCCTTAAATGCTCAGGAGAAATCTGGAGCAGGGGGAGATGGGCAGGATCTGGGGAAGTGCTAGCAATATCCATGCAAGTGAGAAGTACGTTTGACAGATCTGGTATTATCCATCTGCAAAACTTTGGAATATTTAACCTGTTGAGTCATAATTGCTCTCTTTTTGCATTTTCATTCACATACAACTACTAAACTTTGTCTCCTTTAGGTATGATATGCTTTACTTCCTTTTTGTTTGGTCTCCTTTTTACTACACGATCAGGAAGTTATTGGCTTGAAGTGTTTGATAGCTTTGGAGGAAGCCTACCATTGCTGATCATTTCTTTATTTGAATTGTACGGCGTTGTGTATGTTTATGGACTGAAAAGGTAACGAGGTTCTTGTATGTCCATTTCTTAGTAAGTTCTTCAGCCGAGACAGCACAGAATGTAAGGGTGGGAAAACCTCAGCCAGAGAAATTCACTGGGTCATCCTCTCTCAGCCCAACCAAATTTACAAGAATTTTAGGGAAAGTAGGAGCAAGAAGAGCTATGCATTTTACCTTGACTTCCCAAATGAAAGGCAGGGTAAACATCTAGTAAATAAATATTTAACCAAAGCATTCTACTAAGATTATACTTGTTTTACTTGAATTACCTTTTATTATATTCAGAAGTCTGTATACATGATCTTGGCGAAATTCAGATCCAGGTATATGGCAAATTGTCACACATAGGAAAGGCTTAAGCCAAGAATAGATGGCTCTCTTAAGGTTAGTTAGAGAAGGCTCTCTGGAAGTATTTGAAGTAAAGGTGTTGTCTTGCAACCATCTAATACAATTAACTGATTATCACTTTAATAAAGCAAAACATTTTCACACTTATGGTGAATTAAGATCCCAGCTTTTTCTAACAATTGCTTGTCCCTCAGTTAATAGGCTTTAATCAAGAAGTGACATCATCAAAAGTTCAAGACAGACAACCCCAGCCAGTGGGGAGTAATATTTTAAGTTCCCTTTGTCTATAGTAGTGGTGGCAAGCTGATGGCCTGCGGTCTGGATGTGTCATATGTAGGTCACAAACACACCAGCTCCATAATGGTCTATAGCAGGGCTGTCCAAACTTGGCAAAGTTAAGACTTGTGGACTTCAACTCCCAGAATTCTGGGAGCTGAAGTCCACAATTCTAAAGTTGCCAAGTTTGGACATCCCTGTCCTATAGTTTTTTGTAAAATAATGCACCAAGCAACATTTCCCTTATTTGTATTATATGCAACATGATTCCTCTAACAGAAGACAAGTTTCTCCAGTACCTATTCAATAACATTAGTTTGGAAGATTTGTGTCTAATGTGCAATACAACTGAATTTAAATTCATGTAGGTCATGCAGGCTGTCGGGATCCCAACGGTTTCAGTGAAGTAACTTGAGCTGATTGGGGAGGGAAGTTGGGAAGCACTATATATCAAGCGCACAAGAAGGTGGCTTGTTAGAGCTGTCTTTACTCCTTTACTGGAGACTGCTGTAGTCCCGGAAAATAAAAAGCATTGCATTCCATGGGATCGCGTCTGTCTGCTTTTTACCCGGTCGCAACTTGACACAGGCCATGAAGCTTTTAAAATAGATACACACATGCACACCTATTCTCACATATCTGTATCTTCTTGTAGGAAAATGTGCCGTGAACACCCCATTTTTAAACGCAGCACTCTATGCATTGCTAGGGTTCTTGAGAAATGGTCCCCCCACTATTAGCCATTGATTAAGAAAGCAAGCCTGCCATTAAGATTTCCTTGCTTAGCCTTCAATGTAGTTTGTTGTACAATTATTTCCATCAAGATATCTTGTAATGAAAACACTTGGAGGTATATTCAAGACTAACTTTGGGATGTCATTATAATAGATGCCTAAAGAAGACTGGATTCATTTTATTGCAAAATAAACTGATTACATAAAATTGCTATAATGAAAAATGGAATTGAATTGTGACTATAAACCAATTTGGCCACAGGTTCTGCGAAGATGTGGAATGGATGACTGGAAGGCCTGTACATTTCTATTGGAAAGTATCCTGGCAGTTTATCAGCCCCATGCTAATGCTTTTAGTCTTGTTGAGCTATCTAGCTGTTCAGCAGTCATCTAGCTACAATGCATGGAATCCAAACTATGTATGTTAAACTTCTTTCTTTCTTTCTAGCAATTATGTTTATGCAACAAAAGTAAGGACTCAGTTATCACCATAACATTGTATAAGGGCACCCCCCCAATAAATAATACAGTGCTTAAAATCAAATTAATCGGCCAACTCAAGATTTAGAAAGTTAGCTATAGACGAAAGGCTAACTACAATTATGAGATATGTATATCAAATTGGCAATACATTTCTCCCTTGCTGTGTTGCTTTCATTGTAGTTTACCATCTAGAATGTATAATTAGGGTGGTCTTTTGTAAGCTGTCCTGAGGTCGTTATCATAGTCTGGAAGCTGATTAAATAACATGTAACAAAGATATATCACATATTTGCCCTCCGTTGGCTGAGGGCTGTGCCTTTTTTTATGGGATGCCAATTAAGAATGCCTTCTGTATACAAATAGCAAGTATGCATGCATTTATCACACTAAAACAGAGGTCTTTAAACTTGGCAGCTTTAAGACTTGTGGACTTCAACTCCCAGAATTCTCCAGCCAGCTTAGCTTAAAAGCTTTAAATATTAAAGCTGCCAAATTTGAAGACCTCTGCGCTAAAATAAGAGTAGCATACTTTCTACATTTGAAGAGCAAGTCGCCTCTTCCTGTTCATTATTCGATGTCTTGATAAAAACAATATAAGTGAAGATCTCGTTGCAGGAAAAGCAAGACTCATCCTTTTGAAGGATTGTCAAGCTCTGTGTAGGTAGACTCCCCTTTGTACTCCTATCATTCAGTTTTAATTTTATGCAATGTGTGTTTATCTCACAGGAAGCCTTTCCTTCAAAAGAGCCCAAACTTTATCCAGGCTGGGTTTTATTCATTGGTGCCTTGCTTGTTGTCCTACCATGCATGCTTATTCCAATTGGAGCCATTTGCCATTTTAAAGAAGTACTGATGAAAAGGAAGGAGAAGCAAGTACTTCATCCATGTGAGGGCACCAAAAGCAACTGATGCTCTGCTCTGTGATTTTATCAGCTGATTCCAGTGATGCATAGTAAACCAGTAATTCAGATTATCCACAGAGGAAAAAGTCTGCTTAAGGCAATTTACGAAAATTAAGTACACACTGTCTATATAAACCTCTGTAGAATTCTTAGGGAAAGTAGTAAAAGTATTTCAAATAAATTCTCTTTACACAGTATTACATTCTGTAATGCCAAAAGTTTTCAGGGAATTGTTTTAAACACCCCCCCTTTTTTTAACTGAGAAGATGATCAGAACCCTAGATTTACAAAAGAAAAAGTATAATAGAAATGTTAGAGAAAAAATATACAGTATTTTCATACACAGCCAGTTGTTATAATGACATGGATAGAAACGGATCAGTGGCTGATGACTTAATTTTTGTGAACTACTTTCTGGGTGGGGCCAAATGATCTAGTGTGGTTTCATGTTCCCTTTTTGTGCTGAAGTTTTGGAGAATGGAAATACCCATCTTACAAGCTTCCCTTCTTGGTAAAGTAGGGTTGGACACATGAAACATTGAGGAAAAACATTTTTGTCCCAAACCACAAACAAAAGCACCATTCAAATTTTCTGAATCTTCTACTGAAGCAAAACTCAAAACCTTTTGAGGGTTTTATCAAATGAAATAATGTAAATTCAAATCAAGCTTTTTGTTATCTTGTTTTCATTTTGTAGGACCATAAAAACGAATGTCATGATACTCCTTGTCAACCATCTAACCTACCGGGCAAAAATTAAAGAGTCTGAACCTTTGCCTAAACTAGCTTCCTTTATATTCCGGGAACATATCTATTATTTGTGGAAAGACGAGCATGAATTGGAACTGAATTTTATTGTGGTAATCTAGCCAGAGCTACAGTACATCAATTACTTTGATATGGATTATTTAGTCCTAGAGACTACTTGTTATGAAGAACAGTACAGTAAACACCAATAGCGTTCTACAACTTCTTTAGCACTTAGCATAGCAACAGGGCTTCCCATTATGTCAACAGCCTGTAAAGAAAGGGGATAATGGTTTTTCTGATGTAGTCTTAATGTCAGCAATAAAACTACAGCTTAATCTTGAATCTGTATGCTTGAGTGCTTTGCCTCACCTCAGATTTATCTACCACACTCTAGCAGGGTGATTCATCAGAATTTAAAGGAAGCAACTTGGTTTTGATACTGTTCATTATACCATATAACATTTAGCATTATTCTGATCAAGATTTAGAGGATGGAATTAGTTTTTGACCACCATACGTTACACTTTAGACATGACACCAGAAGAGTCAGCTTTACATTAATTCTCTCCTATTTAAAAAATGAAACACCAGTTCCAATTAGATACATTTTTTATTATTTTGTGAAAAACACTTTGTTATTATGTAAAAACTGTTGCCAAAATTGTCTTAATCTTTCAGTAATCCACAAAATTAAGCCTACAACCTTTTGGGCCAGACAGTTGTGCTATAACAGGGTGTCAAACTCTTATCACAGCGGCATCACGTGATATATCCGGACTTTTCTCCCCTTGTAGCCAGTGCATGATGCATTCGGCCCGCGGGCTGGGAGTTTAACAGCCTTATACTATAATATCATACAATGTTCTTGCTTTGAACTACTTATCAAAAACATTCATTTTGAGCTTTCTTTCCAAAGGTTGGGGAAAAAATTTTACAATTCACCGCCAATAATTACAATGCAACTTTGACTAGAAGAAGCAAGGCAAAGCTTTAAAAAAAAACCCAACTTATTACACATTCCAGCTCCTTTGTAGAAAACAATCTCAAGTGGGCAGACAAATTAAGCAAGTGGAAGGCAAACTTGAAGAAGAAAGTTGGCTTACAAAGCTAATCCAAGATGGCTTTGAAATCTTCATATAATGACGGCCGTATTACTTCAATAAGCAGTTGCATGGCAGTCTTTGGAATTTGCCGAGTCAACTGTAATTTACCTACAAGGAAAGAGTTACAGTACCAATTACTTCTTTAGTTAGGCCAACAAGTTATCCTTGATGTTCCAGATCATCAAGTACCTGGGCTTTAGAGAAAAGCAGTCAGCAAAGCTCTGAAAAAGTCTGATACAGGTAGTTCATGACTTACAACAGTTCATTTAGTGATTGTTCAAAGTTACAACAGCACTGAAAAAAAAGTGACTTATAACCATTTTCCACACTTACAACCTTTGCAGCATCCCCATGGTCACATAATCAACATTCAGATGCTTGCCAAGTGGTTCATATTTATGACGGTTACAATGTCCCGGGGTCATCTGATCAGCTTTTGTGACCTTCTGACAAACAAAGTCAATAGGGAAGCCAGATCCACTTAACAAGCATGTTACTAATTTAATAAATGCAATGATTAGCTTAACTGTGGCAAGAAAAGTTGTAAATTGGGGCAAACTCACTTAGGATATGTTTCACTTAGCAACATAAAATTTGGGCTCAATTGTGGTCATAACTCGAGAACTATCTGTAGTCATCTTCCTTTTGTAGGGCTAACTGTTGATATCTTTGGAAATAATTTGTTTTAATATTTCACAAGAAAACTAAAATAAAAAATATTGAATGAGATCACAAAAATTGCCAATAGCCACATGGCTCAACTCTGCTAAGAATAATCAATATCATTCATTCATTCATTCACCCATGCAATCATTCTGTTGTTATTACGCTTAGCACTTGTCTCACTTGGTTGCAGAGTCCATTTGTTTTTCATTGTGTTTGCTTTAGTTCACATAATGCACACATCAATGCATGATGTGCTAAATTTTGGGTTGCAGCCAGTTTGTTCAAGAAGCTGATTTGGGCTGTTATGTGTGTGTACTGTATAAATGAAAGAACTGCTACATTTTGGTTATTTAATTGTTATTAAATCATTATTTAATTAATTATTGTTAATTCTTAGTGACCAAATAGATAAATTATTTCCGTGAAGATCTGTCCCTAATTTGTAATTTTCAGGCCTTCCAAAGCTCTTCTTACTGCTGCAATTGAATCTTCTGGTTGTCCTCTTCTTCTCTTTCCTTCTACCCTTCCAATGACAACCTTCTCCAGAGAATTAGATCTTTGCAGGATAATCTGAGTCTGGTCCCTCGAATTAGAACTCATTTTTGATGATCTATTACTTTCCACAGTATTCTCAGGAGACCTCAGTTAAAAAATGTCCTGCACCTTTTCAAAGTCCATTTTTATTTTCCATAGGGTGTCACATGGAATGTGACAATTCTGATCTTACCCAATTCTGACCTTTATAGATATATACATAGTTCTTGACTAATGACCACAAAATTTTGGTTGTAAATTGTTGCAGTTTTACAATGGTCACTAAGCAAATCCCTGTTGTTGTTAAATGACTCACTTGATTGCTAAGTGAATAACTTAGCAATTCACTAAGTTAGTAACTGTATAACTGAATGGCTTGCCTCCAGATGTTGTGAGTGCTCCATCACTGGAGGTTTTTAAGAAGAGTTTGCATTGCCATTTGACCAGAATGGTAGAGGGTCTCAAGTAGGTGGTTAGAAGACTTTCAAGCACCCTTCCAACGTTGTATTCTGTATTTGGTCCTTTTTAAGTCTAATGGCCCAAAAATGTCAAAAGAGTCACAAAACACAATCAAATGACTGGATTTTGCAACTGCTCAAAAATGTAATCCAGTTGCCAAGTGCCCAAAATGCAACAACTGGACTGGAGGGGTGGCGCAGCAGTCATACTTTTGGAGGATAAATGTAAGAAAACTTTTTTCAAGTCTATTGAAAAATTGACTTTGAACAGTCATTTTACAGCTGGTTGTAAGTCAAGGACTATCTGTACAGATACATCACAGGATGTGAAGATCTTTTCCAAGATCTTCATGGTTGCTTTACCAAGTGCTAGTTTATGGGCTATTTCTTGACTGTTTGTTCCATTATAGTTCATTACTGATCCTAAAACACAGAAGTCATCCACCACTTGGATATCTTCATTGCCATTTCTAAGGCTGGCTGTTCTATCTGTTGCCAAGAGCTTGGTCTATATGTTTATAATTTTAGTCCCATTTTTTCATGGTGCTTCTTGACTTTTAGAGCTTGCAATTCCCCTTACATTTTCAACTTTAATTTCAAAAGACATTGTGATGTAAGGTTTTGGATTAGGAGCAGGAAGCCCAGGTGGTTGTTCTCCCTTGGGCACAGAAGTCAGTTGTGAGACCTTGGCCTTAAACTATGGTTTCAAAAAACACCCCTCTACCTATCTACCCTGGATAAGTGTGCTGATTATGGTTTATAACTCTCAAGAAGAGGCCTTCACCTTGCAATGGATTGATTTGGATTGATAATAAAAAAATACATATGCACATACTTTTATTGCAGGGAAGATGCCATGTCACGGTACAGATAACATCTCCCAGTTAAAGAAGAAATATCTAGGCAACATTAACTTGAGATCGTAAAAAACTCCTTATTGTACCAACATTCCGTTCATAAATTAAACTTAGGGCAGAGTTCTCTGTATGTTCACTAAAAGATAAATACAGTTTTAACAATTTATACTAATTACAAGAGTAACTGGGATTGACATGTTTGCATTTTTAATTAAAATTAGAAAAATAATGATTTTGTATATTGCTAACAGAGATTTTATTAAAGTGGCACATATATTATACTGTTATATCAAAAACACAATTGGAAATATAGATATACTTTGAGAGCATAGTAGCAGTTGATGAGCATTAGACTGCTTATATAGACTCTACTGAGAAGGACAAATACATTTACTGATATGGACAAGCAGATCTAATACTCATCTCAGCCTAGCAACTGTTAGAAGCAACCTGTTACTTTCAGCTTAAGCTAGACTGAGGCTGAACATAGAATTAACCTCTGCTTGTTCCCTATGTGGGCCAAACAATCTACCAAGGAACAGTTGCCAGTTCTGTTAGAGTCAGTGAAGTTGCAATGGGTAGGACAAAAAGCTAATTCTAGTCTCCCTCTCAAATGATGTGGAAAGAAGAATAACTACATCTGACAGGGCTTACAGAAAAATGGTATCTAAAGTCCACAATCATGAAACTAACTGTCATATTGTACATAGAACATATTCACTTAAAAAACATCTAAAAAGTATGAGGAACCTCAAAGGAATGGAATACTTACACTGTCTGAGAGGTCCAAGAAGACACTTGTAAACCACCTTGTGATTGGCCAATTTAGTGCCGAAGGCATGGTAGGAGAGCCACTGAACTGCTTTGTAAGAAAGTGGAACTGAAATGCCTGTTGCCAAAAAAAGAAATCCCCCAAACTTATAAATGTGTTTTGTGATTTTGAACCACTGTTTTTCTATAAAGCATTGCTACCTTGGCACTCTTATTGCAGCAGATGAAGGGACCAACCAGGCTGACATTTGAATGTACTGCTGGTTATTTCATTTTGCTTCAAAAACAAGCAAAAAACAGTAACAACCATGCTGTTGCCACCCCTGTGGGAGAATGATTGGGACCATAGTATGCACGGCAGTACACACAGTATACAAGGCAGATTTAACCCCTCACTACCCCGTTTCTCCAAAAATACAACCTATCCCGAAAGCCCTAGCCCTATTTTCACACCTGCACCTAAAATAAGCCCTCCCCCCCCCAAAAAAAAGCCCTATTGCTTGAGGTGGGGCAAAGGGCAGGCATAAAATCAAGCCTAGGGCAGGGGAGGAGCTGCCCCACATGCCCTGTACCTGCTTACCTTAGGACCGCTGCAGCCAGGCCTCCCATGCCCCAACACCTGTTGTGCTGTTGCCTGACTTCTTCTGTAGTGTCAGGATGTTGCGTGGCTTGTCGTGCCGGTGCTGCCGCTTGTGGCAGAGCACTGTGAGCCTCGTCGCACTGGTGCCATCATTCTCGGCAGGACGCCATGTGGCACATCATGCCAGTGCCGTCGCTTATGCATGCAATAGCACAACATACCACATAGCCTCCTGCCATGAGCGGCAGCACTGGCACAATAAGCCTTGCAGTGTCTGGCCTACGAGCAGCCGCAAGCAGCTGCAGAAAAAGTCAAGCAGCAGTGCAACAGGTGTTGGGGTGTGGGAAGGAAGGCTGGAGTTGTTATTAGGTAAGCGGTTAAGACATTAAGATGCACTGCGTGGTGAAAGGAAAGCAGGCAGTGGACAGTGAGCGGGCGGCGTTTCTGGGGTAAGGCCAGAGCTGGGGAATGATGCATTCCCCAACCCGTTCAAGGCAGGCAGCGAGCAGGCGGTGGTTCCGGGAGCCTGGGGAATTGCAAATCCCTGAGCCTCAGCCCTCGACACAAGGTGAAGTGTGAGCAGGCGGCATGCATTGCCTACCTTTTTTAAGCTGAGCAGGAGACTGGCAAGGCGGGTAGCTGAGCCATGTGGCGAACGGAACTTATATAGGGCAGGGGAGGGTGTGTGGGTCTATCAGCCAGAAATACCAATCATCGCTACTGGTTCTAATGGACCAGTAGGATTTCAACCCTGACCTACCTCCAGCACTCCTCTGCCATCTCTGTGCCTTTTAGCACCCTCCTGCCCCCCTCCTTGCCTCTACGTCATCCCACTGCCCCCCAGGGGATGGTACTTCCCACTTTGGGAACCACTAGTCTAGGTAATAGAAGGCATAGGAAAAAAAAGTCAGCCCGGGGCAGCCATTTTAAAAGGAGTATTGGCCTCAAAATATTTTTATTTCGCCTACCTGCATTTTTAGCTTTTAGAACAGAGAAGCACCATGAAGCACTATCTGAGATGACCATCAGGAAGAAACATGGGTTATTTTTGATGTGGTGATGAAATGGGAGCTGGAGAACACAGGCATGAAATCTAGAATGAAAAAAAGTCAGATATTCCTTACTTATAAGGGTTTCAGATGTACCGGGATTTAATGTCACTGAATTTAGAATTGTACTGGATCAAGTCAAAGAACTGCACTTGAGGGGGTGGTTTTAAGGTCAGCATGGACTCCCTATTGCTTGAGAACTTTAACTGTTCTCTATTAATTCTTGAACCAAATAGTGACACAACACAGTGAGAAGAAAGCACCAAACCTCTCCTTCTATTTGGCCTTGACCAAAGGGTATGTTCTATAATTCTGATAAGCAAATGTTTGCAGAGGAAAGAGAGGGAGGCGGAAAAAAATAAACCCTTCCAAGAGAAAAGATTTGTTCAATTGTAAAGTCATTAAAGGATTATCAGTACTTAAGAAAGTGAAGATGGGAATTCTAACATAGCAAGCAAGGGCATGGCAGGAAGATGCAGGTCAAAGCCCAGACAGATTTTATTCATACACAATGTTCCAGAGGCAAAACTAGTTAATAAATTACATGTTTACCCTCTGCTTTTTGACAGCAGAAAGCATGAGGAGTGGGGGTGGAGAGCAGCTGGATATTCAGTTGTCAGAACTGACATAAGTTTTGATCTAAGAATGATGCAGATGCATTCCTAATAACATTTACTTAACCGAGAAAGCTCCAAATGCCTACATTGCCCATAATGAAGTGCAGGCAAACTTGTACAATTACATTCTGAGGAGGCCTTCTGTATTTTGCCATCACTTTACATGCTGCTATGTGTTTCTAACTGCCCCTTTTATTTCCCACCCCCCAATACTCTCATTTCCCAGGTAATGAAACCAAACTCATCTCCACTTAAGTTTCTTTATTTTAAAACAGTTTGTTTTTTTGCACTGGCAGATTTCTTGGTGAAGATTTATTGTGCTATTTTACTAGAATATTTAAAAAGAAAGAAACTGTTACCACAGTCATAGAAGAAAAGGCGCTTTTCAGTAAGACGCTGGAACAGAGGAACAAGGGACAGCCCAAACATTTTCCAGAGAACAGATCCACCACTAGGATTTGGTCTAAAGCAGGGGTCTCCAACCTTGGCTACTTTACGACTTGTGGACTTCAACTCCAAGAACTCTGGGATAGCCAGAGTTAAAAGTAACTCTTTTTCATGGATAGCCAAGTTAAAGGTAAAATTTTGGGGAAGAAGCAGACACTATAAAAGCTGTTCAGCTGGTGATTTATTTGTATGAGGTTGGGGATAAATTGACATAGGAAAAATGGTTGTAGGAAACAGGTAAATGTGTACTTTAAAGAGCATATACTTGAGGAAACAGGAAGTAATTTCAAATAATTGGGAGCTCTGGAACTAAAGGCAGTTCATCCCTTTTAGAAAAATCACTATATAAAATTATCTTATAGAACAGGCAAGTATTATTTGTGAGACTCATTCATTAAAGCATCTTCCCAAATCTCCAGATGAATGGACAATAATATCAGTAAGTACCACTTTTTTTAAAAAAAATCAGAGAACTGCAAATTCTATCTGCATTACAACTGCAGAATTAGAAAGCATTATGAGGAGGAATATGGGTCAATACTGAAAGTTAATAATGAAGGCTGTCCAGATATTGCAGATCGTCTTAGAGAGTATGGTAATATATTGCAATGTTTATTATGCTATATCAGTGATGGGATTCAGTCAGTTCACACAACCTTGGGAGAACTGGTAAACTTTCTGAGCAGTTTGGTGAACCAGTTGTTGGAAGAAATCATTAGGGCAGAGAACTGGTTGTTAAACTATTTGAATACCACCACTGTGCTAGATGTATTCAAAGCAGTGCATTAAAGGGCCAGACCCCTTTCAAGAGTACCTTTGAGAAAGTGTAGTGTGACATCTTCCTAGCTCACATCACATTCCAATGGCAATTAACAGGGCTTTAACGTTGCCATGCTTACCTGTAGGCCTGCAGAAGTAGTATCTTGTAAATATTAATGTATACTGTCCTAAGGCTGTTGATCTAAATTTGGAACAGGGAAAATAGGAAAAAGATATAATAAAATGTTTCTCCAGTGAAAACAAACACCCATTAAATCAAATTAAATGAAAATTGAGGGATATAAAGCATCTTATATAGTGATGCCAAGATAACTGGGATGACACCAGTTTCTGGTTCAAGTCGATTGTGGTAGCACTAAATATCTAGATTTGATGGCATGTTTGAGATCACTGTGCATATAATGCACTTTTTAGGCATCCATTTGGATTGTGCATTCTCTTACCTGTAAATCTATTAATAAAGGATGACATTTTAGCTGCAAGACTGCAAGCAATTTGTTTCTCATGTTCACACCAGCGTTTCTAGTAAACTTGAAAGACAGGCTAGACCTGATAGACGTATAAGCATAACTGCAGTGAAAAGATAAGTGGAAAAGGAAATCAATGTAATTTAGACATCATTATCATTAATTATATTTTTTCCTATTACAAGAATATACTTGGCTTTACAAAATTGAAAACATGGATATTTTAAATAATGGCCATGTAGAGAAACATTCGACCCTTCCAAATTAGAAGGTAATAATATCTTAAGCATTTTGATAGCAAGCTATAACTTTAAGAGAACTGGTTAATTATTTGTAACTTTATACAAATGCTTCTGGACTTATGAAGATCACTTGGAGGTTCCCTGAATTTAGCATTGTTGTTGGGTTACCTGCCTTGTCCTCTTATCACAAAAGTTCCTAGATATGGTTTCTAGTCACTCTTCAAACTGTTACAGCTTAAACAACTTACCTATCAGTGTTGTCATCTTGATGGTGCAATTCAGATTATATACAATCTTGCAACCTGCTGAATGGCCAACTCTATTAATTTGACCAGTTGGCCAGCGGGCATGGGTGCGCTGGAAAACGGAAGGTCATTTTCCTGGCATGTGCATGCACACCTGTGGCTGCTCTTCTGGTCTCTAGCACTCTCGGGCGAATGAAGACCAGCTGGCTGGTGCACTGGAACCCAGAAGAGCAAGGGGAGCAGAGCTGCCAGCCAGATCATCTGCTTTTCTGGTCTCTGGCACACATGCACACTCCCATTTTGGCACTTGGTGTCAAAAAGGTTTGCCAACACTGATTTACGCTATCAAGTTATTTCAATTGATTCATCAACTATTTCTTAATTTATATAGATTAATCTGTGTCTTAGGAAACATACTTGAGGGGGGGGATAATGTGGTTCTAAATGATTTTAATTTTAACAAAAGTTGTTTGCACTATGAGCTATTGACTATTTTTGCCATGATTTTATATTTCCTATTCTAACTAGCTTGCCACAACCAGCCTTCGAGAATAAGCAAATATGTCCTTTACCTATGTGCCATTTTTAACTTTGCCCACTACATTTTGCCTCACTGATTCAGCTATTAAATCTTTGGTTTAAAGATGTTGTTGTTGTTAGTTGCGAAGTCGTGTCCGACCCATCGCGACTCCATGGACAATGTTCTTTCAGGCCTTCCTGTCCTCCACCATCCTCTGGAGTCCACCCAAGCTCACGCCTACTGCTTCAGTGACTCCCTCCAGC